>OY855903.1:48361149-48398649 GCA_963693305.1 Meandrina meandrites
TTCTGTTCCTAAACCTCAAAACAAATAAATAAATAAATAAATAAATAAATAAATAAATAAATAATTAATTAAATTAAATTAAAACAAGTTCAATATAAGCGTTTTAAAAGGAAGCCATGCATGCACGAGAATAGATTTATAATCTAGCTGAGAAATCTTCATAGCTTATTGAATACATGTATGCTAAGTAGTTTTGTAGAAGTCTGTTAGTAATGTAATGTATCGTACGTCGTAAGTGTTACCTTTTTTAACCGTAAGTGAGAGTAAAAAGTAATGCGTGACACTGTTGTGATAAGTGTAAGTAGTGTCCTCATTATATTGTAAGTGACTGTAGCATTGTAAGTAGTGTAAGTAAGAAGTGTAATGTAAGTATTGTAAGTAATGTCTTCATTATATTGTAAGTAAATGTAGTATTGTAAGTAGTGTAATGTAAGTATTGTAAGTAGTGTAGTATTGCAAAATAAAAATTAAAAAAAAAAAAAAAAAGAATATTAGCTCTAATATTTGTACTTTCCTCCTAAACATCTTTGAATACCTTGGAAATGGCAAGTTCTCGTTATCAAGGCCTATTATGGCGTAGTTATGATTCACCCTTCTGATTTTGAGGAATAAATTGGTTTTTTTTTTCGTTGTTTGTTTGTTCGTTGCTTTCATTTTGTCCTTGCTCGACCGATCAACCCACGAGAGACTACGTGGACGGCCTTATGACGAGAATTACGAGCACAGTAGTATAGTCTAATATAGATATTTGTCTTTTTCGCCCCAGAGCGGGTACAGTTTTTATATTTAAGAGGGATCTTCAATATCGATCAATATTTTGGGGCATATAGACATTAATGTTCAGAAAGAACATTAAAAAGGATTCAAACACAGGAAAAAGATTCTTGGCGATACGGGACTGGAAAAGTGTATGATATTTCTTTCAATAGTTTATTAAAGGAACACACTCCAAATATAGAAAAATAGTACCCAGTGGGTACATGAGTCTAATGCGTCATGGATTGTTAGTGCGGTTGAAATATGTTGAAGTAGTTTCGGTATTTACGGCATAGAGCAAGAAGTGTAGCAGAGGTTTGGTAGTAAGAGTGGTTCAGAAGAAGTCGATAATATTTGTTCTCTTAAGTATATATATTTATATATATTTATTCATGTTAAAAGATTAGTGCGTTGTAGACCATAGGAAGATCGTACAGATTTAGAGGGGGGGCAAATCCTGAAAAATTTGTTTGCAAAAGCAAAAAAAGCCCAACTAAATTTTTTGCAGGCATGAAAAAAATTGTCTGCAGGAAGATGACACCGGAAAAAAATGTTTTCACAGACAACGATACAGAACAAAAAATTGTTTGTCTTGAAAAAATTTTCATCCCCCTGCTTCCAAAAAAATAATGGTCCGCCCCATAGATAGACAAGATACAGTCGCTTATTTAGTATTCTAAATATCCTAAATCACATCAAAATAAGCCAAAATATATCTTTTCAATTCCTTTGCAATTTATGCAATACTGCTCAACAAAGATTTCGGCTAGATTGCAGAATACCCGGCCCACTGTTTTGCATCTCATTGAATAACAAAAGTGCCTATTGTGTTATGCCTCGTTCTTAAAGCGTTCCGACACATGTAAATAAGTGGGCCGGGTATACTGCAATCGCTCCAAGATTTCAATTACCTTTAACGTTTCGACACAGGGGAGCAAAGAAAACATTGCGTGCAGAATGTAATTTAATTAAGCGAAATATTTTCACGTCTATTAAACACTACAAGCAGTTGAATGAAAGAGTTTCGTTTTCATGACTGAGAACAGCTTCCAAATAGTCAATACATGGAAATAACTATCAGATCGGAATTCAATAACTATTAAAGCGAGTTTTCATTCTGTCTTAACTACTTTTTTGCAAGTTTCAATATTTATGCAAATTTCGCGCGAAATGTAATTTGATTGCACTGTCTTGTTTTCAAGCTCTAGATTGAATCTTGAATGGTGAAAAAAACTCTTTTTAATGAAAGTTACATTCTGTGAATGAAATCCTGCATCAGTTGAATTGAACAATCGATTGCTGACTACAATTTTATTTAATTTTCCATTTTTTTTTTTTTTCAAAGTTATTTTTTGTTTATGAACACAAATGTCACTTCCGGATTTTTTTCATCAAAAGATGTCGATTTCACATTGCGTTTCCCAGGGATTATAAAAAAACATGTAGCTGGAAAGAGAACATTTTCAGTGGCTTCACACTTGAAAACGAGGATTCATATTATTTTGCACTGTAAAACATTTATTCAAATTACATACATGACAATTTCTTTTGCAAGTGCGTGTCGTGCTCGAGCTCCGATCGACCGTTGCTTCGTTAACAACATCCTTGCTTCCTGATTGGATTACGATCACCGCACCAAGCCCGCAATGAGGCGGGCTATTGTTTGAACACAATTACACCGGACGATTATCGATCCCGAACCATTCCCTTGGGATTGCTAACAGCATTTTTTCCACTACATAGAGTGTAAAGCGCATGCGCATGAGACTCAAAAATTGTGTAATGGAATACTGTTGTTGCATATTTACGTCCTTTAATTTATTTGCAGGAAAATCCTTCAGTTTCTCATAACACAGTCCTTCAGGTACATGAGTAAAATACATCATATTTGACTTCACAACCAAGAATGCGAGACTCCAGTTCACTGACAATTCAATTCTTTGAAGCAAAGATTTGGAAGCGAGCGAACGACCCAGTCTTCTACAGGATTTGGTTTCAGAAACTAACCGAACTGACTAGCCTCTTGCTTTACTTTCAATATTGTCAGGTCAGTTTCACAGAATCGAATGATCTCTGCCTTTGAAGGTTAATCTCGACAATCATGCTATAGTGGTAACCTGTACCGCATGGTCACATTGTAGGAAATGGTGCGTGACAACCAAAGAAATGTGGATTTGCGTCTGAGCTGCTTTTTTTTCGCTGGTAGAGAAGAGTACTTTTTTACTAAAATTATTTTACAGTGATGTATCCAGCTTCTTGTGCACACTGAGAAAACACTGATTCTTTTGCCAAAGCTATGAACATGGCGACGACCGGAAATACGTCTGTTGTGTTTCGCAGACCTTCAAAGGTACCGATTTGTGAATGCGCTGAATGCGCTGAATGCATGCAAAATCATACTTTAAATTTTGCATATTTCGTGGCTATCCTTGGAGTGAAATCATTGTTAATTGCGATGTTGTGTTTTACACAAGTAGTTATTACAGCGCGACTTTCAAAACCGTTAATTCAGTGGAATGTAAATATCATGGAAGTTAAAAGTCAACGCTTTGTTGGGCAAATAGTTTCTTAAAACTCCACTTTGAAGATCAGTCCATATCTTTTGTGCTATGTCGTCTCAATTAGCGTAATTGTTTGGATAATCAATTATGAACTGTCTTACAGCATGATAGGGTAAGATATAAGTACCATATAGTCGAAGTCTTTCAGGTTAAATATCTTCGTCAGGGTGTCGAAGTTGTCGCGAAAATGAAAAAGTGGAAGTATTCGAATGTTTTGGCATACAAAGGTCTTTAATGTATAAGGGGGGGGGGGGGGGGGGATTTAACTTATCCGTTCAAATCTTCATTTGTTACAGTGATTTAACGGGTAGATACATTTGGTTTGTTTAACTTTTGTACTGGTTCCCTTATTTAAAATTGGTTGGATTTGATAGTTTCATATGTAGAAATCAAGCCAAACTGTGTTTAAAGGAATTAATCAAATCTACATTCAATATAACTGAATTATTAGCCATAGAAGGTATATTCAATTTATTGGACAAAAAGAACACATAATAAGCTCACTTTTTTGGCTAACTACCACAAGTTTATTATTGCATTTGAAATGTTCCAAAATACTTTTTTTAAACAAATTAATTGAGCTTCATGCATTATTGTATTGTACGGTCACAGTTGCGCATTAATAAGGATTTAGTTGGCATAGACTAGAGGTGTAGAGGTAGGGTCAAAATATCAAGCTTCAATAGTGTTGCAAAGAATAAACAGGTGCAAGGTAATGTAGGAAAGCTATCTGGAGTGGACATTGCATAATTTTTTAGCACAATCTAAATAATAAACCCGCTCTGATTAGTAGCGTCTACTATTTGCCCATGGGTACTTTCAACCTGAGGGCCAACGTAATGTACATTTAAGAGTGAGTATAAGTAAAAATCGAAGAAAATTCGAAAAAAATGTGGCCACGGTCAAAAAATCGATTTGGCTCATACTTTGTCAGTTTGATCATTTTTCGTGAATTTCTGCCGTTAAATTGAATATTTCACAAAAACTAACTTCATATCTTTCAGTTAAATACCTAGGCCTTCAAATTGACATAGTATGAGCGAAATCGAATTTTTGACCGTGGGCACGATTTCTTCGATTTTTACTGACACTCACTCATAAATCGATTTAATATGCTTCTCAATGTCGTCATCAGAGGCCGCGATGTTTCTGGTCTGCGCCAGGAAGGTATCCAGCATCGTCATAAGCGCTCGCTTCCACTGTCACAAAAAACAAAGTCAATGTTCACCTTCGAATGCAGAGTGTTGCGCGTACTGTCTGTTAACGGCATTTTCACGCTAATGGAGAGACAAAAAAAAATGAAACGTACCAGAAAGTATTGTTTTGTAGCACATCAACAATACTTTTGTTTAACTGTACGCGTCTGTCGTGAGAGCACACTGAGGACATTATTTCCATTGTTTTACGTTGTCATCGGTCGGTTGACGGTCATTGCGATTAGAAACCTATTATGTTTGGCTTTATACTACCTTTGGTGTTTCCAGAACGAGGAATATTCATGTCATGTCCTTTTCCACCATGCTTTTGTTATAGCGGCTTTTTGTCGATTGTCGGTCATTAATATATCGATAAGAGTACTGTTTTGCGATGGGATCAGTGTATACCACGGATATGTTTGTTCATGCTAAGTTTCGCTTTATACTACCTTTAATTTGCTCCTTTTAAAACGAGGAATATTCATCTATTTATGTCCTCTCCCACCGTGCTTTTGTTATAGCGGCGGAAATGGCCGTGCTATATGTTTGGCTTTATACTACCCTTGGTGTTTTTAGAACGAGGAATATTCAGACATGTGTCTATGTGCTCTTTCACCGTGCTTTTAATTATAGAGGCGAAAATGTCCTTGCTATGTTTGGCTTGAGCTACATTTGGTGTTTTTAGAACGTGGAATATTTATGTGTTTATGTCCTCTTTCATAGTGCTTTCGTTACAATAGCCTGCAAACGAATCGACAACGTTGGACCGCCGGGTCTGTTGTCATTAATGACATGCGATTTTCCGATTGACATCATCCACGTTTCGGGTCGTGTCCATTCGACGAATCGATCGAATCGATCGATCCGACAGGCTTTGCATCCAACTAATAGCTAATGAGTTGCAATTTTCGGATCGACAAGTTTTCTTTTCGGATGGAATCTAGATGACAGTACTGGATATGAGTGAATCTACAGAGCAGGGAAAGGAGAGATTTCCTCAGTATGTGAGTATTCACACGTCTGCAAGAGAGGATTTCAGATTTCTTTTGAACAACGCAAAAAATGGTCTGAGACCTGACTTCAACTAGAGGCCGGGATAACGGGACACAGATATTTTGCCTCCACTACACATCCGGACACACAAGACAGTGATTAAATTGGGTGCGTTGGCCAGCCAAGCCATCGTCCCGTTTATTCCATCTCAGCATATAATACAAGCTATGAATAAAAAGTCAATTACTAAGTGCACCAAAGCCGGACACGAAAACCCTAAAACCAGCAAGTGGAGAAAATTGGGAACGTGTACCCCCGACCACTGCAGTGGTGCAACCCTTGGGGTTTTAGGGTATCCTTATTTAAGAGGGCGTCTCCCTAAGATCCACAAAGTCAATTTGGCTCAAGAAATAGAGTTCGCTCAAAATCCCTCCACTAATTTCTTATAATAAGTAAGTAACAAATATGAAATTAGATTGGAGAGAAAATGTTTTCTTAATTAAATCTGGATGCAAACTTTTCACACCTCCTGCTGGCCTCGGCGGCCATTGGTTGGACCGTGAAATTTGGTAAAGTTGAACACTTCGCTCTAATTAATATATTTCTGCACAATCTTAAAAAATCCGATATTCATAAACAATAAGCCTTGGTCTATTAAACTAAGTGAACCGCACTGAACAGCTTTCATTATCAAGAAAGAAACGAGGATTCAAAGTTTGGATATTTTGGACATAATTCACAAGGTAAAATTTTCGTCAATTTCATGTAGAAGAATATCAGAAGTGGCTCGTACTCACAAGTTAAACTGCATATCAGCAGTAAGCTCCATCCTTCTTTTCTAAGAATATGTAAAAATATTTGGCCGCTCTCCACTCCTTCGTTTGTTGACCAGGGGTAAAACAAGCGCTACTCAGCAGATGTGGCCATGTTGTCATCGTATTTGTTCCGACCCAGTTTCAGTACCAATGGAGGAGGATTTCGTTAAGTCACTAGTGGATTTAACTCCTTGTGAAAGAAGAAATCACTTAGCAATCAGATATAACCTGAGGAGAATTGATCTGCTCGAGAACGTCCATTTAAACAGTACAAATCGATCTTCTACTGTCCGCCATGTTGTTTTTAACAACCGCTGACCAGTTTGGTAGCGGTCAGTGTAAATTATAGACCTTGGACAACAGACTGCGCCAACTGAGGACTACGGACTGGGTTTAAATTTCGGACTAAGCATATGCACTGCATATAAATGCAAACTGATTTTAAAAACAATGAGAATCCATAAAGGCTATAATCACGAAACTGTGATTTACCTTCGCAAAGTAAGTGAATACTTCATGTTCGAGTGGCAATGCGACTCAAACTCAAAAGTCGATTTCATGTCTGGCTTCACGCGAGAGCGCGTGAGATTTCAAACATCCATAATTTGCTTAAAATCGCAAAATGGTTCAAGAACATTTTTAACTGTAATATACCTTACCATTTAAAAAGCTAGTGGCATATGTTTTATTAACCATAAAACTCGTCGGAGACATACATTTAACCTTCACTTTCACCAGTGGATTTAACTAATTGTGAAGGAAAAAATCAAGTAAAATCAGATACAACTTGGGGAGGATTCATCTGTTTGAGAACGTCCATTAAACAGTACAAATCGATCTTCTACCCTGTCCGCAATGTTTTTTTCTTGTTATAACAACCGCTGACCAGTTTGGTCGTCCGATGAACGGGGCCAGGGTTGGGGAAAGGGAGGGGGACTTGGCCGGGGAACAGGAAATTGCACTGCATTTTGCAAGCCAAAAACACATATTTGATTAGGCAGCTCACATTTTCCGTTCATAAAATCAAAGCAGCATGACAAGATGCTTTGAGATCGCTTTTTGAAATGTCAGCTCTGATTACAATGGACTAAGCTTTAAAATTCCAATGTCATACTTACAGAGAAAAGCAATCCGAATGGTTCGGGAAGAGAGGACTCAGCTAGCATGTCAGCTGCAGTGTTATCCTCCCAAAACGTCGGCAACCTGAGGAGCCAGTGATAACACTTTGCACACCTGTTCGATTCTCTTACGCGAGGATGGAGTTGCGATTGCTTCCATTTGAAAAAAACCTCTTGCTTAATACTAAAGGCCCATAGCCGTTATCTTATCTTATGTCCATCAAAGATCATATCAGGAAGCAGAGTATTACGAAAGCAACGTGTTGGTGGCATGTTAAATCTTGCTAAAAGTACGACTTTTTAGAGCGTATCATTTGTCCCGTGAAACTATCAGTGAAAAAATATGATGAGGGTTATGACATTTTATTTAAAACTACCAATGGTATATTGCAATTCCTAAGTTTTGATTGATTAACGGGCAATGGTATATGAGCTCATATACCATTGACTACAAATATCGTAGGCGATACGCGTTAACGAAAACAGCTGGGGAACTCAAATATTGCAATTCTTTTGGTCGTTTTTATTTAAACAATTATTCTACTCGCGCTTGTTGGATATGAGATCGTCAAAGCCAACTCGGCGCTACACGCCTCTTTGGCTATCTATCATCTCATATCCAAAGCGCGCTCGTGGAATAATTGTTAAGCATTAGCACAGGATACGAGACAAGCACTTCTGAAGAGCCCTGTCCAAGGTGTAATAATAATAATAATAATAATAATAATAATAATAATAATAATAATAATAATAATAATAATAATAATACCGAACACAAATCCATCTAGTGGCAGGGAGGAGGGTTTGACAGGGAACTTTCGGGTAACAAGTTCAGCATCCTGACCACTAAACCACGCTACCTCAATCAAGACAATCAATGTGCCAAAAATACCAAATTTCAGTATATACCACAACGCCAAGTTTCTACGGGGAGGGATACGTTTTCAGAAGCTTTATTTCTCCAGCGAAAACTGTAAATTATAACTTTCAAAACTGTCAAAGGTTTGACGCATTACAACATCACCATGATTGTGGTCCTCGTGGCAGTGCAATACAGGAATCCTTCCATGATTAGTTGCGCCGTGACTGCACAACACGGATTTTTACCCTTCTTTACAAGAAATGCCTTTAGTCCAAATAGTTCTTTCATCCACGGCTACTTCCCCCTACATTGAAGATTTAGTGGAATAGCCAGTTCGCTGGAAACAAGTGAATGAAAAGATATCAGAACGGCATCCAATAAATGACGCCTACAACCTCTGTGAATTGCATCGGTACCACAAGATCGGTTTCTTTAATAAATGTAAGCATGCTGAATTCAGCCGCAGTTATTCTAAAACTTCTTTCAAGTCAAAAGAAAGGAAATTTTAACTTGTCGATAAATTAGCAGCGATGATTTCAATTGTCCCTGTAAGTCTTTTGGAAAGGTTTAGAGCAGAAAAAGGATGGAGGTTTTAAATTGTTTGCTGTTATTTGTGCTTGTTAACAAGACAGTTCTATAGTACTGTAGTCGATTGCATCAATCTTTTCTCAAAATATATGTACCCCGCAAGTGGATCATCCTCTACTCTTAATTATTATGGTGTATCGGAAAGAGACTGGGCTGAAACCGTATGTTTTCTACATGGTAGCTGTTAATCCCAGAAACAGGAGCTATCAAACTAGGCATTAATTACCCCAGAAACAAAACATATTTTATGTTGCGTTAAAAGCTTAGGTTGCCTAGGTAATTCTGTACTTAACGAATTACATTCAGTCGGGGTTAACGCGACTTTTATGCAAGTTAATGAAATAACAGTAACACCAGTGAGTAGCAGGTTATATTTCTATGATGGACGAAATCGTAACCCAGCTAATATCCAGGCTCAAGACTGTTATAATCCGACAGCAAACAGGGAAATAGCTGTTTTCCTGTCAAATGCAAGGGTGGATCTAGGGGAAGATGTAGGGGTTGCGCATCCTCTGACATGACCTGTGGCTTTCTAATACAACTGGTGTTCTGCAAAAAATAACTATCTAGTGCACCCCTTCCTAAGAAAAATCCTGCATCCGGCCCTGAATTGTACCATGCTCATGCAAGCATAGAAATTTATCTTCTTTTAGAGAACTTTAAGGTAAAGGATTCTTCTAAAATGGTAAACTGAATTTGATATCTGACCTTTGTGATCACAGGAAGTCCAAAATGAATTCTCACGAGCTCGCGCGTGAAGCCAGACATGAAATCGTCTTTTGAGTTTGAGTCGCGTTGCCACTCGAACATGAAGTATTCACTTACTTTGCGGAGGTCAGCGGTCAGCGGTTGTTAAAAACAACATGGCGGACAGTAGAAGATCGATTGTACTGTTTAAATGGACGTTCTCGAGCAGATCAATTCTCCTCAGGTTATATCTGATTGCTAAGTGATTTCTTCTTTCACAATGAGTTAAATCCACTAGTAACTTAACGAAATCCTCCTCCATTGGTATTGAAATTGGGTCGGAACGAATACGATGACAACATGGCCACATCTGCTGAGTAGCGCTTGTTTTACCCCTGGTCAACAAACGAAGGAGTGGAGAGCGGCCAAATATTTTTACATATTCTTAGAAAAGAAGGATGGAGCTTACTGCTGATATGCAGTTTAACTTGTGAGTACGAGCCACTTCTGATATTCTTCTACATGAAATTGACGAAAATTTTACCTTGTGAATTATGTCCAAAATATCCAAACTTTGAATCCTCGTTTCTTTCTTGATAATGAAAGCTGTTCAGTGCGGTTCACTTAGTTTAATAGACCAAGGCTTATTGTTTATGAATATCAGATTTTTTAAGATTGTGCAGAAATATATTAATTAGAGCGAAGTGTTCAACTTTACCAAATTTCACGGTCCAGCCAATGGCCGCCGAGGCCAGCAGGAGGTGTGAAAAGTTTGCATCCAGATTTAATTAAGAAAACATTTTCTCTCCAATCTAATTTCATATTTGTTACTTACTTATTATAAGAAATTAGTGGAGGGATTTTGAGCGAATTCTATTTCTTGAGCCAAATTGACTTTGTGGATCTTAGGGAGACGCCCTCTTAACATCAATACTGTAGAAAAATAAACCTAAGGCTTTATACAGCGATATAATAACAATAACAGAACTAAATAAACGTACAACAGTGGGTTACAACTGATGATATTATTAAAAGAAAACCAAACTTAACCTAAACACGGCAAAGGCTGGCCGTAGAATGCCTCACCTCGCCAACTGTCACCGATTACAAACTCAAATCCCACTATACACTGCGCACCTCAAACCCGTACCCAGCCCTCTGGTCCGTGCCGGCAAAATAGTAATTTATGCTAATTTAAGATCATCACAAATTACATATTTTGCCTCCACTACACATCCGGACACACAAGACAGTGATTAAATTGGGTGCGTTGGCCAGCCAAGCCAACATAGAGCTGAAAAGAATGGGCTCGAGCTAGAGAGACAATGATTTTGACACTTCTAATCTACTTGCTAGAGAGTCTTTGACGCAAATGTTCTTGGCAGAGGTTGAAGCCCAACGGCCGTGACGTTGAAGATTCCTCTCAGGGACACCGGAGTTCGCAGCCAAAGTCGCCCCACCTGACCTGGCAGAGTGGCTACTAAATTTAGAAATATCTGGAACAATATCGCGAAAAGACTTCTTAAACGACGCTCTATAAGTCGAATAACATATAGGCTTATTGATTGACACAAGACGCTTGCGATTACTAGACGATGATACAGGCCTGAAAAGGTGCTCCTCAGAATCAAAAGAAAGGTTAGAACTTGACATATATAGCTTAAGAAGGGCCACAGGACAAATACTAGAACCAGCTGACTCAGCAATAACCACGGACTGACCCTCCCTTAATTGGTCGGCTTTACTTTTTTCGATGAAAATAGAAAGAAAACCATCATTAAACGTAACGTCTTTGCTTCGAATAAGTGACAACTCGGAAAAACGAAAAAAGGCGGAAAAAGCTAAAACAAACATAACTAAATTACGCAACTGTAAGAGGTCATGCAAGTCAGTTTTTTCAGCTAATTTCCTGAGATGCTCCGCCTCAAGAGGTTCCTTTCTGTGGTTAGCCGGTGAGGACGCAGAACGAACGGCACCTTCTTTCACAGCCACAACAGTGGGATGACTAGTAGGGGAACTCACACCCGCCAGATCGTGCAGCCACTTGAAAGCATAGAATGCGGAATTAATAGAAGAAACTGATCTACCTGACTCCAGTAGATACTGTAGAAACAAGGCACAATGAAATGGCTCTACCGGGAAGGGACTGGTAACCAGAACGGAAGTAGCAAATGATCTCCATCTGTTGAAAACCCTTGTATAACAAAGAGAAGTCCCGGAAGCCCTGGATGCAAGAGCTGTAAACTTCATATCCTCCGTCAACAAAGCAACCTCTCTTGTATCACATTTAGGGGAAGTCCAGAACCCTGTATCAAAAATATCTAGAGAAAAAACAAAAACCAAGTGATAATAAAGGAATACAAAGGACAAGGGGAAGCACCCCAGGGATAAAGACAAATGGGGCCTAAACAACACAATGAGAGAATAAACAACAAACAAGTAGAGACAAGGAGCCTCAGAGAAAAAACAATGTTATATTTAAGTACGCTTATACAACGCAGAAACAAAACTGCAATAAACACAATCTACTCACCCCTCAAGGGCACCGTATAGAAATCTTCAACGTTGACAGTCTCAAATCAAAGGCCCCTCAAGGGCAATGAATACAAATATCACAGACCCCTCAAGGGTACGTCTCAAAGGGCCGCCTGCATCATGCAAGGCGCCTCAAAGCCAGAAAACAATGCGCTAACACTGTGGAACGCGAAATGCATTGCAAACTAACGCAGAACCTTGCCTGGGTGCAATACTAAAATTAATGCGCAAAGCTACCATTGAGAAATTTAGCGGACCGGATCCGAAAATGGAATTCTTGGCTTTGCCTCTGATGAAGAGATGGGAAAGATCAGGGAGGACCACCCAATCATGAACAAAACCGCTCCAGTGCACACCGTCGAAACAAAGGATGGGCCAAAAATGCGCTGATCTCCAAAGGGGAACGATGAGAGTGCCGGACGCATTGCAGAGCTTCAAATGACTGACAACTTTGCATGTCAAACAGACAGGAGGACAAAGCCAGTTGTTGTCGTTGGACCAATCTTGGACGAAAGCGTTGACGCCAGACGAACCGGGTTGATAATACCTAGAATTGAAAACCTGAAACTTTGCATTGTAATGGAAAGGGGAATCTATCACAAGTGTGAGGACCCCAGAGCTCGTCGAGAGCATAAAAAACGGAATCGTTGATTGCATAATCATCGTAATCGACTAACTTGCTAATATCGTCGGCACAAGCGTTGAGGTCCCTGGGAATCCATTGCATGTCGATGCTAATACCGCCGATGAGACATTGTCGGTGAACATCAAGAGCCAACTGTTGCAAAGCTGGAACTTTGGATCCGATGTTAACGATGGGAACAACATTCTGGTTGTCTGTATACCAGACAACAGTCTGCGCACCAAGAGAATCCTTGAACGCCTTCAAGGACAATGAAACAGCAAGAAGTTCGCGAAAAGTCGAACTTTGTGCACTCTCGTAATCGGACCAGTTTTGGTGAAAATATTTGTCCTCGAATTGTATGTAACTCCCGCAGGCTGAATTAGACGCATCAGAGTAAACGATTTTGGAAGGCTTGCGCTTAATAGGCCACAAAGGAAGGCCGTTGATATCAGCGAGATTGTTTTTCCAAAAATTCAATTCGTGTAAACATTCAGGTGTCAAAGAAACAAGTGAATTCCAATTAGCAGCGGAGTTGATAACCAGAAAGGTGTTCCTGGTCATAAGTCTAGTGACGTTCCCAACGCAGTTCCCGAGCGAGATAATTTTTCCACACACGCTTGCAAGCTTGCGAACTTGGTGCAAGGAGCGCTCGGAACATAAAAGAGATGATAAATCGATAATAAGAGAATTAATTCTCTTGTCCGTGGCTTTGATAACGCACTGGGAAGTGTTAATAACAGTCCCAAGCCAGGTAATCACTTGAGTAGGATCCCAAACGGATTTCTCTTCGTTAGGTAGGAAACCAGACTTTAATAGATCGGAATGAACAGCCAAACTAGAGATCTGCGCTTTGATACAGTCAGCGGCCGCCCCTAAACCATCGTCTAGGAAAACAACTATAGACTTTCCCTCGGATCTCCATTTCTTGACTAACGGCTTGAGAAGCTTTGTAAATAAATAAGGAGCAGAACTAAGGCCAAATGGCAAAACTGAAAACTGAAAACATCTAGTATGACCGGACGAAAAGGTCCAAGAAAACGACAGATATTGCCTATGATCCGGAAAGATATCCATGTGATGGTAACCCGATTTTAAGTCAAAGGAGAACATGAAATCTCCGGGATTTAAAACTTCCTTGGCAACGGACAGGTCCTCGCATCGAAACTTAAACTTGAAAAGATAAAGATTGACATGACGAAGATCCAAGATCAAGCGCTTTTTCCCCGACTTCTGAATAGACACAGATAATGGATTAATTATAGTAGGAGGTGTAAAAACTTCGGTGATACAATCCAAACTAATAAGCTCATTAATAGCATTCTCAACAAAACCGGATTCCTGAATCGCTGAATTATTGTTCCGAGCAACAAAAGGTGCTGGTATTTGAAGAAGTGGCAACTTATATCCAAACTCAATAGTGTCAATAATGAAACGAGGTGCGTCAATATCTTTCCAAAACTGAAGCGATTTACGCAATCTTCCTTTAACCGAAACAGGTGCATCATCACATGTAATTTCACAGTTCAGCGATGGATCCTCTAGAAGAGATAGCTCACAAAACGGCAATGGCAAAGCCTCAGACTCATGGTCTAGAAAATAAATAATACACGACGGGAAAAACATAGTTTAATAAATGCAAATTAACTCTGAAAGCACTAAGCACGACTCGTATGAAAGACGCAGCGAAAAATAAGACAAACGGAAAACAACACAAACGAAAACTAGAACCAACTACACCTTGATCCTGGGTATTGCTGTCTAGTCACTTTGCCTGTTGGTTGGCAGGATTGGAGGAGGAAGGAACATTCGGGCAGGAAGCCCGCCAATGTCCAGGTTTTCCACAGGAAAAGCAAAGTCCGGCAGATCTGCCAACGGAAAGCTGTTGATTGACCCGAGTAAAGGAATTAGGAATTTGGCCGACGGTGAGCTGCGAATTTCTTGAGACAGGTATTCCAGATCGGCGCTGTAATCCCAGACCACGAGGAGCGAAGCGTTTCGAGGCTCTAGCCGCTCTCGCTTCAGCTCTATAGATCTTCTTCTCGTCTTCTTCATCATCATCCGCCAAGTCGTGATGTTTATATTCTAAAACGGTCTTCCAACCGTACGGCGACTTATCAGCCAACAAAATTAGTTTTTGCCGATCTTTAAGCAAAGACATACCCCGATCCAACGCTTCCTTGGTCCTCAGAAGGTCCTTACGCTCAAGAGCGACGCTAGCGTCTTCGACAGCTTCCATGACTGATTTGTTGGCTTTAAATTGTTCCTCGTTACTCTTCTTTTTGAACGAAGGTGGAGCATCCCGCTTTAGTCTCTTGATCTCAGACATCTGCTCCGCGGCATTCGAATCATTAGATCTCTTTAGATCAGAAATTGAAGTGTTCTGTTCTGGGCAATGATCTCTTTAACTTTAACTTCATCCATTGCAAAAACCAAACTTAACCTAAACACGGCAAAGGCTGGCCGTAGAATGCCTCACCTCGCCAACTGTCACCGATTACAAACTCAAATCCCACTATACACTGCGCACCTCAAACCCGTACCCAGCCCTCTGGTCCGTGCCGGCAAAATAGTAATTTATGCTAATTTAAGATCATCACAAATTACATTTCTTATTATCTGCTCCATAGTATAAGGATGCACTGTTAATTATTTTGTTAGAAATTTAATAAATCTGACTCCCAGATACGACCTTACTACATTTAGAAACGCTGCGATCGCAAGCATCGCATAATGAAAATAGACGTTCCCAGAGAGGGAGGGGAGGGGGATTTTGTACTCACATATATGGGCTATGTAGATAAGTGCCGCGCGGGATTTGATATGGTTTTTGAGGTCCTCCTTTTAACATTTTGTTCCCGGTGCGATCCTTAGATAGGGTACCTTAATTCTATCAGCTAAAATAACAGTGCGTAAACGCCAAGCTAAATGAAAAAAATGGTCTAATAAAACTGAACTATCCGTTTATTATTAGCAATGCGATTTTCCACAGATTTGTGCGTGGTTAGCAGTTGTTTAGGTAGTCACGCAGCGCTTCTCCTCCCCTTGAATAGGGTGTCATTTTCTGGTTTTAGGCCTTAAAAAGAGTATCAATTTTCGTTTTCCTAAAGAACCTTCGCGTCACAAACCTATTCTAAAATCAAATTTGTGCGTTTTCGAAAGTAAAAGTTTTTGCCGCAACAAACAGTTACGTGAAAAATCGTTCAGCAGGCCATGTTACGCGATCGGTAACGCTTTTACCGCAACAGTGTTGTGGTAAAAACGTCGGGCGTTAAATATCGACTTGTGTAACATCACCTTAATGTGGGGGTTCACCTGAAGCCCGTTTTTCCACCGCTTAACTTGGGTTTAATGGAATATCTCGCTCCCGTTTCAAGCATTCCCAAAACCCTCAGCTCATCCCACAAAGCTATGTTTAGCGGTGTTTTGTAAATTGTTGTGTGATATTGGGGGATGTTTGGGATGAGATAGTTTTTCTCAAAGGATTAGTAAAAATTGCAGGGTGTGGACAGAGGTCAGATGTCTGGAATGGTCTTCTTAGACCTTTCCAAGGCATTTGATACTATTGACCACGCCCTGATGCTGAATAAACTGAAAGATCTGGGTTTTTCCGATGCAGCTGTAAATTGGTTCAGAGCCTATTTAAGTAATAGGACACAGAGTGTATGTGTTAATGGTGTTGTCTCGGACCCTCAACCGATTGCATTTGGCGTTCCCCAAGGTTCTCTCCTTGGCCCGCTGCTTTTCATAGCATATATTAACGATCTTCCATCTGTAGTTAATAACTGTGAAATACAGCTCTATGCTGATGACACACTGCTATTTTACAGCAGCAATTCTATCTCTGATATTGAACATCATTTGACCGAAGACCTTGGCAGCATTGTTAGTTGGTTAGAAAGTAATTTTCTGTTTCTTAACTATAGTAAGACAAAGATCATGTTAGTTGGCACGCACCAACGCCTTAGCAGGGTAAATAGCTTTACTGTCCATGCGCGCAATAACATTCTCGGCAGAGTCTATCAGTTAAAGTATCTTGGAGTCATGCTTGACCCAACCCTCTCTTGGAACGACCATATTGACTATATATCCTCCAAAATATCATCCAGGTTGGGCTTGCTGCGGAAAGCCCGTAGGGTTGTTCCTCGAGAGGCTTGCATCACATTGTATGAGTCTATGGTACTTCCATTGTTTGACTACTGCTCTGCTGTCTGGGGTGGCTGCGGACAGACTAATCGCAGCTATCTCGACAGGCTGCAGCGGCGTGCTGTTAGCATAATTGAGTCCAGAATTGTTCAGCAGTCTGAAGTTCGTAATACGCTAAGATGGCCTTCGCTAGAGGCGCGCCGCAATTATCAAATTTCTTTACATGTTTTTAAGTGCCTGCATGGCCTAGCACCTGTTTATCTTCTTAACCAATTCTCCTTTTCTCGTGACTTCCATACTTACAATACTAGACATAAAGACCAAATCCGTTTACCTCTGGCTAAAACATCTAAATTTCAGAGCTCTTTTTTGTATAACGGTGCCAAAGTATGGAACACACTTCCGGCCTATCTGAGAAGTATAACTTCTCTAACTAATTTTAAAACAAAATTGAAACAGTATCTTTGTAAATAGTTTTGTACTATTTCGCCTTTTTTTTTTCTGCATGAAATGTAATTGTAATGAGTTTATGTAATCTGATGTAATGTATTGAAATGTATGTCTTGTAAATTGTTTGCAGGCCCCCATTTAAACCAGCCTACGCTGAATTGGGTGGCCTGTTGAAATATTGCATAAAAAATATTGCATATAAGCTGTTTGTTCTTGAAGACCTCTATTAAAAGTTCTTCTAATTTTAAATAGCACCGAGAGGTAATTGGTATCCAAAACTTAACTCATTCGCGCCCTAGTTTATGAACGAATTTTCTTCAATAATTTTTTTATAGCGATATTCTCGGCTAATGTAAACAGCACGATACATAGATACGAACTGTCAAGCTAAAATTAATTAAACTCCATTCAGGACCTTAAATTCGAAATGCATTAAAGGAAACACGGCCAACTGTTTACCAAACTCGAATTCTAGCTGTCAAATTGATTCAAAGCTAAGGTTTATGCCGATACGGCATCTCTGTTTACAATCACGTCCGCGGTAAACTCCGTGTCAAAACGGCGGTCAACAAAGATCTACAAATCAGACTGCATGTTTTCCTTTCGAAGAATATAGTTCATCTTTCTAAACTATTGAAGCTTCTACAAATTAATGCACTCCGACTTGTTGGTGAGAAATCGGTGATACTGTCCATTTTGTAATCGATTGATGAAATCTGAGAACACTTCGGTTCGACACACAAAACAAAGATGAAAATAACATGTTAGCCTGCGAGCTTATTCCTGATGAAACTTTCAGGTCTTTGGATAAATATACATGCATTGTAGAAAAAAAAACAATTGTATACCGTTATCAAAGGGCCTTTACCTTGCCGGGTAAAGAGTTATCACTGAAAGGAATTTGTGTGGTTGATTAGTTATAAATTTCGGGCGATCTTTTATGTCACGCAACAGGGCTGGCTGAAATCAACCGCTTTCAGTCTGGTCATTTTTAGCAAGAAATTAAAAATCAACAGTTTATCTTGTTGAATAGTGCATTTTTAATTTCTAATCTAGCAAAAGTATCTCATACATTTCCTTTTACAGCACGATGCGGACTTTTTAATGCTGTCGTAATGTGTTTGAGTCGCACCAAATGAAATAAACTGCAATGCGGTTAATTCGAAAGAGTGTGTTTTGGAGCTTATATTTTACTTCGTTCGCAATTTCTTTTTCGCTAAAACTTCTTCACCCAGCTACAAAAACTTTTTGAACGTTAAGAAATTTTCGAATGATCGCACACATTTTGGATACTTTAGAGCTAGTCTGAATTTTCGAACGCGCCAAATTGTTCATTACGCGGGGAAAATATCAGTCAGTTTTATTATAGCTGGTGCAGTTTTACTCAACACGGCAGTGACAACACTACTTTTTAAATATTATCGATCTCAACTTGTTTCAATCAGTGTCAATGTTAATTGAAAGAGAAAACAAGAATTAGCTCACCTCTTTACTTTCGGCGTTTAACACAAACAACAGCAACGTCGCCATGCGTCTTCATCACAGTTTCATGTGGTTAGATCTAAAGTATTCGTGTGTGATAGTCTTTTCCTTGATTAAAAAAAATGAACTTCTGTAAGAGCGTAGTTAACTGTGAGGATTATGTTCTCAGGTTTAGAAAATGTTATGTTAAAGTAAGACCTAACCAAACAAATCACTTTGTTAAGAACGCTGCGACAACGCCCTTCATTGGTTTAAATTTGCTTACTGCAAAATCGGCGATTAAGAAACTTTCCGTCTGCTGTAAATTCGGTAGAGAGTTTCTTTATAATAACTTACAGTCGAACAAGTGATGACAAATTCCCAAACGTTTCGTTGTATAGCTCGCTAATCTTGTTGATGCTAGCGTCTCTAGAAGGATTATAAACACACATATGAATAGGTCTTTCGGTTTAAGGTAAAACATATTATGCATGCATGTTCTTCTTTTGTAAATAACGTTAAATAATCTGTAAGAGCGTAGTTAACTGTGAGGATTATGTTCTCAGGTTTAGAAAATGTTATGTTAAAGTAAGACCTAACCAAACAAATCACTTTGTTAAGAACGCTGCGACAACGCCCTTCATTGGTTTAAATTTGCTTACTGCAAAATCGGCGATTAAGAAACTTTCCGTCTGCTGTAAATTCGGTAGAGAGTTTCTTTATAATAACTTACAGTCGAACAAGTGATGACAAATCCCCAAACGTTTCGTTGTATAGCTCGCTAATCTTGTTGATGCTAGCGTCTCTAGAAGGATTATAAACACACATATGAATAGGTCTTTCGGTTTAAGGTAAAACATATTATGCATGCATGTTCTTCTTTTGTAAATAACGTTAAATAATCTGTAAAACTTAACTTCTTCCTACTGTTAAATCTTTAATATTTTTTTCAAAAAAAAAGTGACATCGCCATAAAGTGATTTACACAAGACATTTATTAATAGGCCAGTGACCTGGCCTTTGAATGGTAGCGACGCTAGAGTTGACCTTGTTTTGATACAGACCTCACTGCTTTTGTCTTGTAAATCAAGTTGTCCTGATGCTAACTAGTTTGCATTTACATGAGAAAAGCACAAGTTTGTATCAATTGAAGGTCACCGCCAGCCTCGCTACCATTCAAAGGCCAGGTCACTGAGCAGACAACTGTAAAATGGCCTATTACGATAACAACCATCATAGAACGCAGTGAGCACAAATCGCAGACACAATCTTAATATGGTGTTAAGATTTTATTTTTTTTTATATATATATATTTACTTTGTGTCACTTTTTTACTATTAAAGAGATACAAAAAACTAATTGATTTGCTTACAGTCGCTGCAGGGTCATCACATTTGCAAAAATTCTTCTCGGGAGCTTTTCAATTTGATTTGAACCAATATCACTGAAAACCAAAAAGGCAAATTAATTAGTAAAGCCTCAAAAACAGAAATCTTGAAAGCAGAAGAGTTTTGACAGTAGAACCAAACGGACGGTTATGAGTTCTACCAAGAGAGTACCCATGTGATGTGACCTTGTCCAAAAGGGATTTCCCCCAGGTTATAAATATTTTATTCTTCCAATGTTTTATCGTGGGAAGTTTTAAAAGTTTAAGACAAAATTAATATTAGCGATATTTAGTTCATACATTGAACGCGATCTGGCGCCTAAAATCTACCAATGGAACAAAAGGAAGAGATCTAATGAAATGAATAACTCTGAATGGCAAGAGAAGAAGTATTTAATAAAATTACTCACAGGATTTGAGTTAGGCAGATTTCCAAAAATACAATCTGGCAGGCTATCGATTTTATTCTTTCCAAGCAACCTACAATACAAAAATAGTACATGCACGTTTATTTCTTATTATAATTTGATGTTCTCAGTATAAAGCAACTTCTATTCATTACATTTCCAATTCTCACTTTTGCGATGTTCTCAAGTTAATAAAAAGGTGTCTATCTAACAAAGTCGATAGCAAAACATAAGAATGGAAACACGAATTAAAGGAATTTAATTTGAAATTTTCAGTACAGGTTCAATATTTCTCTAGATGATTAACTTGCGATTGGTTTTGGCAGTAGCTTAATCGAGTTTTGCAACTCAAGCATTTTAACTGAAGCAGATTAGCTGATGGAAAAAAAAAACGGTTAAACTTACAATTCTCGAAGTTCTCTAAGATAACGGAACACATCGGAATTGAAGCTACGTATTTCATTCCCCCGAAGATCTCTATGTAACAAATAAAGAACCCATGTTTAATGTATTGGCTAATTGGTGGGGTTGGCCAGCAGTGTGAGAAGTGAATAACAGGAAAGGTGTTGCCGTTGGTGTTTGTTTTGAATAAACCGTATTTGTCGTTGCTCTTGCAAACATAGTTTTGAAAAGTAAAAGTTGTGAAGCGTAAAGTGCACTTATGTGCATGATTGAACACCAGTACTAATGTAACGTACACTACTGTACAGAATTGAACGCTAATATTGTTCATTATGTAATTCATGTTTGACTGGGTTATTTGACAATTCCATATCACTTCATATTTGACAGAATAAGGTGTGTTCTGTGAAGTTTTAAGAGACGATGGATGACTCCCACTCCCTCCGCCCCCTCACCAGTCCACGCTCTCTCCCATTCCCCAGTAACTGAGTTGAAAATCCGATGGGGAAAGTGAGTGGACCACAATGCAGGTACTCTCCTTTCTCTCCCCTACATGTATTCTGTTGCGCCTAAAATATTAACATTATTCGGCTTGAAGGATAATTTATTTATTTTTTTTTTTTTTTATGTGCTATACTTACAATATTCTCAAGCTGCCCATATTATGAAAGCTGTTTTCCGGTATTTCACGAATCTTGGTTAGTCTTAGATCCCTTTAAAGGAATGATGTTGTGGTTTAATAACTTTATTCTTAGCAAAGATTCATTTTCAGTTCTTTGGATTTTGTTTTTAAAATCTCATCAAATTTTACAGTCCAAAGGCCTCCAGCTGTAGCCACCCAACAAATTTTTTCACATCTTTTTGACAAGTTTTTGATTACTTTAATGAGTTCAACGGCTTCCGGTTGCTTTAAACTATCAACCGTTGCATGATTCGTCTTCAAACGTCAGAGTTTGAAAGGATTTCAAACAACGTTTCCAACGAGAGATTATGCCAAGTTTAACTGGCGATAAATAAACTTTATGCCTACAAAAATTTGGTCAAACTTAACTTTTCGTACAGGAACTGTCTTCTGGGTTTGTAAAACCGGTTGAAATTGAACGTTTCACAGATCGTTCGTATGAACCGTTGTGCAGCCGGAAGCCATCAAACTAATCAAAAACTTGTCAAAAAGATGTCAAAAACTTATTTCGACGCGCTTGACTGTAAACGTATGGAAAGTCTACTAAAGAACGTTTATATTCAGTAAGAAGGAAGAAATACGCTTTTTGCAAAAACTCTCTAATAGTACCTAATTGACAGCCATAAGGCCTGGATTAAAGATTCTTTTCAGGATGTTTACATGACGACGCCTTATGATCCTTTAACTTTTTTTACGGTGCCATAAAGTTTAGCCGAGGATCAAGAAGAAGAAACAAAACGTTTGTCAAAATTACAGCTTTCCACTAGCCGATAACCCTGTAAACGTACTGGGTACACTATTTCCCTTAATTTGTTCTGTTCTGGCTTGTTATAATGAAGAAAAGCTCTCGTGCAATTTATTCGTTTTAAAGCAAAATTTAAGCAAACTTACACTTTCGCGGAAATAGTCAGCGTACAATTAAAAACGTTCCTAGGGTAAGGTGAAGAGCATTCAAACTGATTATCTGCCCTTCCATCAGTTAATTCGCCAGAGCCACTACATTGTTTATCACAATCTATAAAGAAGACAAGAAAAAGGTTTACTGCAGTGCCACGTTAAGACAGCAATCAATTAATCCTATTCAGACCTCATTTGAACATTCTTGCGCGGAGGGAGGGGGTAGTTCTGGTACGTTTGGGAATAACACAAAATAGTCACAGGATGCTGTACACAGCAATTCCAATAACTATTGATAATTTGCTTTGGATATACCGGAGCATGTCATTTGTTTGAGTTTATTGGCTGGAATGAAGGTGGCATCACAAACCCTTAAGAACAATGTATCTGATAAGAATCTTGTTTCTGATAAATCGTTGGCTGTCAGTTAGCAACGACAAAGGGTGTCTCGCAATATAGATGAGCTTACTTGTCGTCAGAGTGACGTGTATGTCTTTGGAGTCCATTGCAGCCTCGTTACTTGCAACGCATCTGTAGGTGCCCTCCTCGGAAACAATCACCAAAGCATACCCTGTGCTGTTTGTTAGAACTTCACCGCTTTTCATTATTCTTACATGTACAGGCGGAGTTCTCGAGGCTGAACACCACAGATACTGTCCTGGCAATGCCTTGACGACAGAACCTGGTATCTTCAAATTGGGTTTTTCTACAACGGAAGAGATCCACAACAGGATCAGATATGTTTCCGGTATACAATTCTGGTAAAAAAAATCTTGGAACCTTTGTCATCTTTCCACGAATTAAACAATAGTTCTATTCTGCAAAAGAATCTGGTATTTCGGCTCGCGTTTCACCCACGGTAAAACAACAATCTTTTACTTTTTCAGGCTACCTCCATGCACATCTACGAATTTATTACCTTCTTAAATTTTGCTGTATATATATTTAAAGAGGAGAAATTGAATTGACAGGTCAGACGAAATTGTGCTTTAAAAATTGTGCAGACTACGTGAGCTTAAAAAGTGGAGTATTCGAATGCGACCACCATTTGCATGCACGTTGACCATGCCCAGATAATATTTAGCATAATGGTTGCAAATTCCCCAATTTGTAACCTCTGGCAATATTCGCTGTACACCGCAAAATATTCACAGAAGTTACGGCTAGTTCAGCAAAACCATCTCGGTACAATGTTACTCGGAAATATACATTATATAGTTGAAATGCCGTTTCGATTTTCTATTGTCATGCACCATAATGGAGTGAAAAAACGTATTATTCATCATATCATTAAAGAACTAGGATCCGCCCATGTGATTGGCACTGAGTACCAAAATTTATTAAAACTCTAAATACTCGAGATATTATTACCGTAGCACTATTTATACTGTACCTTTCGTATTCGAGGCAACGTACGATCCTTCAAAGTTACAAAGAGGCACATCTGGGTCGACGATAAGACGAAGAAAAAGATTGCGACCGCTTGACTGCAAAGAAAACGGTCTTTTTGTGCCACGAAAACTTCCAAGTAAGGTAGCATTTTCATCTTCCCCGTCCCAGATTTGTAAGCGAGTTGAAATTGCTTCATCAGGATCATCACTGATTTTGTAATATAACTGGAATGAGGCAAATGACAAGAAAATGTTTTGGTTGAGTGGTCCTTTTATCAACCAGCTGCAGTTAGTGACACTCTCGGAACGAGGGTAGCGGATGGTACCTTTTGGACCTTCAACTTTAAAGGAACATGGTGTAGCATTCGAACCTGTATTTAAAGTAGAAAATCGGAACAGCTATCATATTATATATTTTGTTTACATGTATACAAATAACAATTATAAAAATGGGTGGTGATTCAGACAATCGAGTTTAAATGTTCAAATAATTTAATAAACTCGCACATGCAAATTATCTCCGGTACGAAGTATAGGAGATAATGACTTTCTACGCGTTATTCCTTGGGCATGTTGGTATCCACCACCCCTTATTGGTCAGTTGGTGTTAGTTCGGTATCTATTGTCCTATGTAGCTATATATATTTGTTAATGTATGCTGTTTGTCACTCTCGCTCCTGTACTCTGTACCAGGCAGACTATTTTTTTTTTTTTTGTTTAAATCCTTTTTTTAAGTTTTTGATTTTCAATCGTATTTCTTATTGTTTCCTTTTGTTTTTTCCTCTTTTTTTTTAGTGCTGGGAATATGGTCATTTGGCCTCAAGTTGTGTTAGCAAGCCTAACGAGCGTTCGAAGTGACTAGACGACTCTCACGACCTTGAGCTTGATTCAGACGATGATGATTCTTCTGGTATTTTATTAGACTGCTATTCGAAAGGACCGGAGTTTCCTTTGGTAGAGCCTTGTGTTAAAGGTCGTTTATCTAGTGCTTTTGAATTTTGGGAGAAAGATTTAGAGGCTCCTCCTTTTGTTATGGATATCATTAGGCGAGGGTATTCTCTACCGTTTCGTGAATTTCCGCCTCGTTGCCTTCTATCGAACAATCGTTCTGCTTTGAGGAACCCGCAATTTGTTGAGTCTTCTATTCTCGAATTATTGCAGAAGCGTCTGATCAACGAGCATAGCTCTCCTCCTCACTGCGTTAATCCTCTTACAGTTGCGGAAGGCAAGAAGCTCCGACTGGTCATAGACTTGCGTGAAGTTAACAAGTATTTGGTTAAGCCCAAATTTCGTTATGAGGATTTGCGATCTTTGAGTGAAGTTTTTGATCAGGGGTTTTGGTTCTTCACGTGGGACCTAAAGTCGGGTTACCACCATGTGGATATTTTTCATCCTCATCAGCAATTTTTGGGCTTTGCATGGGATTTTGGGGGAGTTACTAGATATTTTACGTTTACTGTTCTCCCATTTGGTTTGGGCACTGCGTGTTTTTGTTTTACCAAGCTTTTGCGCCCTTTAGTTAGGAGATGGCGGCTGTTGTCCCACAACTGTTTTGTGTATTTAGATGACGGGATTTCAGGGCAGCGTGACTATGTTTCTGCTCGTGCTGCTAGTCTTATTCAACGTTCGGATTTAGCTTCGTCTGGCTTCGTCCCCAATGACAGTAAATCACACTGGGATCCTGTTAAGGCTGGGGAATGGTTGGGGTTCCTCATCAACACTATTCAGTTCATGTTTCAGATTCCTGAAGCCAAAGTGGCCAAGTTAAAACGTTCGCTGGAGTCCTTGATCCTTGCAGGCTGCGCTACTTATCGGGAGTTGGCTCGCCTTGCCGGTTTTATCATTTCGCTTTCCCTTGCAGTTGGCCCTATTGCTCGTCTCTTCACTAGGCAGATGTATTTTCTAACTCAGTCCAGGCCCTCGTGGGATGTCTCGTTTACCTTTTCCGAGGCCTTATTGCAAGAGCTTAAATTTTGGCTTCAACATATCGATTCTTTTAACGGGTATTCTATTAGGGGTGTGTTTTGTGCCAATTCTACCATTTACACGGCTGACGCTAGTGATTTTGCATTCGGCGGCTATTTAGCCACTCTGGACGGTCTGCCCGTTCGTGGTATGTTTTCCCCGGCTGATGTCAATATGGGTTCAACTTACCGCGAGTTGAAAGCTGTTTTCTATGTTTTGAAGTCATACGCCAACAGTTTGAAGCATCAGAGAGTTAAAGTTTTCGTTGACAACATGGGTGCCTCTCGTATTCTGATGGTTGGAAGCTCCAAGCCTCATTTACAGCAGATTGCTATTGACATATTTAGTACCTGTTTGTCTTTTGACATTTCCTTAGATTCGCAGTGGTTGCCTCGTGAAGAGAACGCTCGTGCCGATTTACTAAGCAGGTTTATCGACAGAGATGACTGGAGCTTAAACCCCGTGGTTTTCCAGTCCCTTGATGCTCGGTGGGGCCCTCATTCGGTGGATCGCTTTTCTTCTTATCTCAACTCGCAAGTTCTTAGATTTAATTCCAAATATTTTTCTCCGGGTTGCGCCGCCGTTGACGCCCTTGCTCAAGACTGGAGTTCCGATAACAATTGGTTGTGTCCTCCAGTTCATCTGATCATCCCCGCGGTTAAGCCTTTGCGCTACCACAAAGGGGTGGGGACCCTAGTTATACCGGAATGGCCTTCTGCTTCCTTTTGGCCGTTTTTGCACATCAGTCCATCTCGATTTCATACTTTTGTCAAAGAGTTCGTAGTGCTTCCTAGGCTTGCAGATCTGCTCATTGAAGGTCCTGGCCAGAAGGTAGCGTATTGCAAGAAGCCCTCCGTGTTCGTTGGATGTCCGCCATTCAATATGTTGGCTCTCCGCATTGATTTTCGCTGATTTGCCACGTTTGTGTCAAACTCTTGTTTTTTTTTTTTTAGGTTTGTATCGTCTTGCATGTTTCGTGGTGTTAGTGCTTTTTATAATTTTGTTCTAGTGTGCAGATTTGTTAACCTCCCACTTAGGTTGAGGTGTTGGCTTCGCTTTTTGCGGTAATGATTTAGTCCTCGTTCGGTTATGTAAGTATTTTATGTTCGTTTGTGTTATTTTACCTCCCATTTTGGTTGAGGTGTTGGCTGTGCATATTGCGGTACGATATTATTGTCGTTCAGTTTTTTAGGTATTTGTGTTCACTTGCATCTTTTTTACCTCCCATTTTGGTTGAGGTGTTGGCTGCGCATTTTGCGGTTACGATGTGGTCGTCGTTCCGTCTTAGGTACTTTATGTTCGTTGGTGTTATTTTACCTCCCATTTTGGTTGAGGAGTTGGCTGTGCATTTTTCGGTAATGATATAGCTGTCGTTCAGTTTTAGTATTAATTTGGGTGCTTAGTTCGTGTTACTTGATTATAGATGATTGCCTGCTTCATTGTTTTGCTTATTTGTTGTTCTGTTCTTTCGCTCCATTTTTCTCTTCAGACATCAGCAAGGTTGGCGTTTGGGAGGAGGCCCAGAAACTGTCTGATCCCGAGTTAGCCATGCGAGTTCCTCAGCTATTGGATTTAATCCTGGCGTCTAGCGCTCCTAGTACTTCCACCAGGTACTCCTACGGTTGGACCCGCTGGCGTCGTTGGGCGCAGTCAAAGCAAGGGGTATCTTTTATGCCCGCTAGTCCGTTGTGCATTGCCATGTACCTGTTGGAGTTAACTGAAGACGGCTTGCAGAAGAATGTTGGTTGCTCTGCTATTGATTCTGCGCTTTATGGTATCCGTTGGGCTCACAAGATGGCGGGTCTGGAGTCGCCCACAGTGCATCCTACAGTTGTTGCAGCTGCTGAGGGAGCTAGAAGAAAGTTATCTAAGCCAGTTCAACCCAAGCAACCCCTGGATCTAGAGACTGTTGTTAAGGTCGCTCAGTCTTATAACACAGCTTTAGCATCTCTTGCAGACATTCGCTTTTTGTTTGTATTATTAGTTGGCTATGCTGGCCTGTTTCGAATTTCTGAGCTATTGACTGTTAAGGTCAAGGACATTTCGTTGGCATGTCAATTTTTGTCTCCCAGAGAAAGAATGATCAATTTCGTGAAGGGCATACTTCTATTATTGCCAGATCTAGTAAGGTTTCGTGCCCGGTTTCAATCATTGAGAGGCTTCTTGCTCTGTTGGCAAGTCCTAAAGATTCTTGTTTTGCGTAGGATAGTGCGCACTAAGAATGGTGCCTATTTCCACAAGTCTTTTGGGATTAGTTACTCCACTATTCGTGATGAATTTAAGAAGTATATTTCGCCGTTTGTTAATGATCTAAGTGACTATTGTTTACATAGCCTCAAATCAGGTGGTGCTTCTAATGATGGCTATAAGCTTTGTGATCCCGAGCTTAAGGATAGGCATGCCGGATGGAAGAATCCTTGCACTAAGAAACGTTACATTAAACGTTCTCATACTGAGTTGCTTGAAATTACTAAGAGCATGGGTATCTAATTTGTATAAGTTTTTTGGCCAGTGGAGGGTCCGAGTTTGCGTCTTGGCTCCACCCAGGTTTCCCGTTCCCTTTGGTAGGGTTATGTGGGTTTTTCCTGGCCTCCCTGACGCTACTCGTTTCGTGCGATTAAGCTATTAATAAAGTTTGCCTGGTACTTGGAGCAGGCCTTACCTCGGTCTTTTTGCTTTTTTTATTTAGCGTAGAACTACAGTTTCTTTGCAATGGTCCCTCCAAAAAATGATATAAAAAGCTTCAAGAGGAAGCGGTATTTTTTACGCCTAAAACTGACGAGCAGACGCAAAACTTATTCGTATCTAATTTGTAATTATAATTTCAAATTTTGTCGATCGAGTGCTCAGTCAAGTTGCTATTTTCTTTCTCGATTGACTGATTCTCATTTGTAATCAAAGCATCTGAAACTATTTCATGTTTAGCTGCACTGTTCGTTTACAATTTAAAAACGCCAAAAAGTTTTTATCATTGGGTGATTCTTGGCAAGCTCTAATCCAACTGGTATATGATTTTCCCACTATCCATTTATTAATCTAAAAGATAAGGAAAGCGAATACAGAATTTCACAAACAGCAAATGAGATTAATAAGAACGACAAAATTTTAATTAACAAATATTAAAATAATTACCTTTTGCAAACAACGCATAAACAAGAAGAACCAGCAGCGTTCTTTGCGTTGGAAGTGACATATGACGCATTATTACAGTTCTGCAAGTCAGCCGGTAATAAATAGGTTGCTAAAGGTTTGTGTACACACCTATTTCAATTAACGTTGTCGGTTTGAAGCTTAAAACATAAAGACAAGACCGAACGGTAGTATGGGCGAAGGTAGAGAGTTCCACGCGTGCAGAACACTAATGAGGTATAGCGATATAGTAAATGAGGCGTTTTGCGTTTCCTTTCTTTCTAGACAAGGGAAAAAAAAAGATTTTACAGAAAGAAAAACAATAACTCCACGTCAAAATACAAACTTGGAGATTTCCTCAACGTTGATATACAAATTCCAGTAAACACCCATGGCACCATTCGGTCTTGACTCGAAGGCTTGAAGCTTTAATCCGACAACGTTAATTGAAATAACTGTATAGCTAGGGAAAGAAGTGCAAATATATAGATATCATCAAGACAATCCATACAATAATATTAATATTTACCAGTAAATAGAAAAACTGACTAGCACAGAATGGGTGAAGAAATACATAATTCGCTGTAAAAAAAAAGTTGGGAACAATAACTTAATATCTCCGAGTCCAAGTTTTCTGTAAGCGAATAGCAACGAGGCACAGCTGTCGAGTGGACTTAAATCACACGTAGAAAACGAGGGCGGGTAGTCCAATTGTTTTAGAAAAAAGTTCTAAATGATTGCCTACAAGCATCATCTGCAACATTTGAACACAAATGCTAATAGATAGTCAACATGAATGATGGAGTGTTTAATAGGGGACAAGGCGCTGGTATAGCATTTTTCTCAAAATCTATCTGTATTAACCTACCTCAAAATTTCAAAAATTAGAATTAGTTCGGATTAAACATTCATGCGAGGTAAATTAAAAACCTGTAAGACAGATTTTTCGCAAAATAGGAAAATGTGGTCTTGTGTGAAATGCATAAAAATGTTTAAGGCAGTCGAGGTAAATCCGAGCTTTGTGATTGGTTCCTTCGATTCCTCGTCGGGATTTTGCCACGGTCATAAGCCGTGTATTTTTGGTTTTTGTTTTCGAAAGCCAGCAAATTCAAATTTGCAGCTAAAACGAGTGCCATATAATAAAATACTTACTAACCTAGCTTGCTCGAGCCCGGTACTGGGGAATATTGGCCCTCGGTCGTTCTTGTAGGTAACTCGCTGCGCTCGTTCCGTATACCGTCACGACCTCGACCGGGCCAATATTCCCCAGTACGGCCCTCGCACTCGGTTAGTAAGAGGTTATTATAAAAATAGGGCTCAGTTCAGTTCCAGACGAGACCTTTCGGGAATAACCCCTTCATCAGTCGTGGCAAATGTTGCAACCGTTTGACCAGATCTAGAATCAAACGTTAATGGCGCACACGCGTCTAATGGTGTACATGTTATTTAAAATTATATAAAACTAAAATGTGGTATTTTGCTTAATTAAAAACTAGGTCAAAATACGTCTCACAGATTTTTTTCAAATTTAACTGTAAGCATGACTCACCCGTAAAAATTAATTGTGAAAGTTTCACCATGGATTGCACCGGCGGTAGGTTTCCGAGAAATTTGAAATTTTGGGTTAAAAACGGTGCCCTTATATTTGAGCGCCTTCTTATATGACGCCATGCACAAATTAGAACTCCACTGTCGGTTGTTGATCTATCTTTCTTGTCCTATTTATGTATTCAAAACAAATGCGAGCGAACTAATCAGTTGAATGTGACTAATGATTGTTTGACAGCTAGATTTCGCGTAAACCATTATCGGCTGGCCATAACCATCCGTTTTGGAAACTACTCGAAGCCTGCCCACCGTGATGCATCTCCTTTTCATTTCAAGCTGCAAAGAACTAATTTTCTTCAGTTAAAAATGAAAAAGACCTTCGAAGGTTTTTTTCTATTCACCCCAAGCATTCAGTAATTCTTCGCCCTTCGATTCGCGAGCAAACAAGAGGGAAAATGTTATAATTCTTTCTAAAACTGCTATAGATCTTAAAAGTGTGCGCATATCTTATCCAACATTAACGAAATAATTTCATTTCTCATTTGTAATTGACAGTTTCTTAATTTTCCTTATACAATTTTCATCTTTCTCATTTCAATTCCCCATTCGCCATACCCATTCGTTTCTGTTTAGAGTTGCTAGCGCAATTTTTGTCCGCACGAGCAATATTGACGTCAAGCAGAAAATGGTAGCGCGTGCTCAAGAGCCATGTAAACAAACTGCAGTAAGCCTTCTTAAATTTCATTAAAAAAAGAACGCCTAAAAAGAAGATTGGCCCAGATATAATATATAGATTTAGTCAGGCCTAAAAGCGGAGCTCCCATTTATCATTAGCAAATAAGTAGCCACACTATTTCTAAGCTTATACAGTGGTACAAAATAAATTAGTTTTTAATCGCTCATGGTTAAACTTTTAAGTATAAAGTATCTTACATGTGAAAACCTCTCATGGTTTTGTTGACGAAAGCGATGTCAACATATTTCGAGGATAAACCGAAATTGACGAGTGCACTTTATTGGGTTCCTCACGTACGCACGTAGGAGCACTGCACACAACAGATATCTTTGTAAAACTTTTTACAACGTTTACTGTACACTAATTAATACACCTTCATGAGTTATTCAATGTAAAAAGGACCTTGATCTTGTTTTGATTTAATACAAACCAGTAAGAGCAAAAAATCAACTCAAGGCAAAAAAAAAAGTACAGAAAAACAAAGTAAATCGCTGCTAAACACAGTAAACCAAATGAACTCACACCACGGCAAACTGAGAAAATCACCGCAGCAAAACAAACCCTGCAAATTGATGGTGCCGGTTTTGTAAGTCATATTTTGTGTAAGAATTGTGACAGTTTGTGATTTGGGAAGTGGTGCACGCTAACTTAGAATCCGCTTAGAATAAAGCTTACAATGTTGTTTTGAACCGTCCTCTGTCTTTTCGCTGCGGTTTGGTTGCATGATAATAATCTAATTCTGTTTTATCGTATGCGTTCCTAAATACCTAAGGGAATTTTATGCAGAGAACTGATTCAATTTTCTTCATTTCTGGTAAGCAAATATGCGGTAGGGAAAGCCCGGGAGGTAGTCTGAACTCACTGAGCCAAACACGGGTAACTCGCAACGAAATCGGCGAAATATATATTGGTTTACCCGTACAAGATTTCAAGATCATTTCAACGCACTCGCTGACAAGAAAAACAAAACAAATGCAATCGAGTATCAAAAAGATCGGTTGGATAATAGATCACTTAAAAATATCTTGGTGTGCAGTATCGCTGAGTAGTTTTACTCGTTTTTGTTTGCAGGATTTTTACAAATCGAAATCGTGATTTTGATCCGTGAAGCTTAATAATTTAATATTGTTTTCAAAATCCAATAATGAACATCACAGTTAACTCGACTAACTAAAACACCAAACAATTAGTCCAAATGAAATATTTAATAAACAATGTCTGTATAAAGTGTACAAACATGAACAAGTTTGAGAGCAGCATTAATTGAATTGTAAATATTTACGAAAAGATGCGAAACCGACACAACTTCAAATTCGCTCATAAATGAAGTATAAACAGATTCTCATGCACAACAAAAAAGACTTATGCTTAGTGCATACATTTACGTTTGTTACCTCATGTTTGGAGAAGGCTTGTAAATTCTGCAGGGCTAAAATTTCAAACCAGCACAGTAATATTCGAAGCGAACACGCCACTCGTATTGTAAGCTTACTCCAACAGGCCGACATATAAGTTCTTACAGTGTTTTGAATTATCGGCGAAGATCGATCTCTCCTTAGCTTTCCTTTCGGTGAAGCTGTTAGGTCTGTTAGCAGTCTTTTGTCCATCACTTAGTGAACTTCACCAGCTCTGAGCTCACTTTTATTCCAGTTCAATTAACTTTTCAGCAGCTTTTCAGCCAAGGTCAGCCGCAGTGCTTCAACTCTCGGTGTTTTCCGATGTATATCGTATTCAAGTCGGCAATTATTTCGGATCATTCCGTTAAGCGGTTGTCCTAAATCATTTGGCATGAGGTTTCCGTTAAGTTGATGAGTAAAAAGAGTGAGAAATATTCACGAAGCACTATGTTTTCCAGCATGCTCTCTTCACGTCTTTCATTCAGGTTAAAAGGTGAACAACGTACCAACTATTTTAGCGCCTTTTCATCCAATCACTTCGTTTAAGTTGCAATGTAATGTCCAGATCATAAGAAAACGCGAGAAAAAACAACCTGAAGTGACACAGTGTTTTAACAAATTTCTACGACAAATAAGTTAACTCTCGACAAACCAAAAAATGTTTTTGTGTTACTGTTTGCCAGAGAAGGACTCCAAATCAAGGACAAAGACAAACTTGCCCCCAGCCCTAATCCGTGCGTACGGACGTACGGACGGACGTGACATCCAAATTTTCTCGGCTGGATGGGTTACCAATTTCTATAGCAATGGTGCTCCGCCCGAGGGCGCCTTCGGCGCCCGCGGGAGCTCCGCTATTACAAAAAATAATAAGACCAGTGTATTGTAGCTGTATCCGTGATTATTTTTTGTGATGATGGCAAATACGATACTTTTCCCTAATTTGAGTGCTTAACTTCCAGTGGAAGAATAATTAGCAACCAGTCTTTTTGTGCTAAGAAATTATATCCCTCTTTTGTTTAAGTCACAAATGATAAAAAGCATCGTTGATATCTAAACAAAGTGAACTTTGGCAATGTGTTATACAATATTTGTCGCGGCTAAGTTCTCTTGACGGAAAATTTCGCTAAAATGTAAATTGCATGCTGGCACCATAATTACAAGTGAACCCGTTCGCTTGATCTATTTGCACTAGTTTTGTTCAATTTAAATTTTTGTTTCATACAAACTCACCTCTATTAACCACGAAAATACACTCTGCCCCTGTTAGTAATACAAGGAAATTATATAAACAAGAACAACGCGTTAAGACTGCTCAGCTAGAAGTCAGTCATTATTCATAAGTCTGCAATTTAACAACCTGTAGCGAAAATTGATTTTTAGACGGCATATAGTGACAACTTGTCACCGTTAATCGTCCTACCTTTTTGAGCAACGCTTTAGATATACAACCGCTATTTGCACCTGGCTGTCATTACCTGACAGTAGCGGCCGTCTTAATCGTTGCGAACAACTGAAGGAGAAAAATAAATATGTAAAACAAATACAAATTGCCATTTACTTTGTCAAATTGCGTGCTTGTAATTACGTTTTCAAACGCAAAATTTGTAATATTCTCTAATCTTAGTCAAAAGAGTGTTTTGGAAAAAAAAAAAAAGACAGTCAGCAGTCTTGGGCTACTTGTAATTCCATGGAAATGGGAATTTTTGTCGAAGTATGACAAGCGGAATAATAGTAATTTTACCCATTTTTCACCTGCATGAATTTTAAAGTTTAAGTCATTCACACCAGTGAACAGCGACTCCATGGTCCCGCATAATTAGCAGCATTTAAATATACGTCATGGTTTGCGCTACCTCAAGGCCCTGTTTATATGGTCTCGGGTTCCCGAGAAAACCCTCCCCCAGAGTAAGCCTGGGCGAGCTAACTTTTCACTAAAATGTTGGAAGATTCCACCAACCGTTTATATGATCCAATCCGAGTTGTCTCTGGGGGGCGAGACAACTCGGGTGGGCGAGTTTTATCGTCTCCGCAGAAAGGGTAATCCTGGCAGGTGGGATAACCTTTTCTCATATAAACAATTTGGTTCGCTTACCGAGACAACTCACGGCGTGCCGACTGTCATGTATTTTCGAAATTTCAGGTTTTGAAGTACAAATTTACATTACAAAAGCAAAATAAACTCAGCAAAGCCCGCACTGATCGGATAAATGAAAGAAGCTTAAAAGAAGAAAGAAATCTGGGGATTTGAATTTTAAAACGTTTTATGAATAATCAAAGAGGGTCAACTTTGACTCGGCTAGCACGGACACCTTTTTCCCATATAAACGCTCGATAAAGTCGCCTCGGTAGGGAGGGTTGTCTCGGGTACCCGAGACCATATAATCAGGGCTTAAAGTCACGTCTCTCATTAAAAGTGTATTCGAGATACAGATTTAATGTATGTAGAACACTCTACACTGGATACAGTTTCTTGGATCGAGAAATAAAAAATAATAATAATAATAAATAAATAAAATAAAAAAAAAAATAAAATGGCCAGGCTTCGGCCAGACTTGCTTGCACGAAGTGTCGAGGAAGAAAAAAAAAACAAGAGATGAAACATACAGTACCACATGTCTCGTGACTAGCTTGTGACGAAAGTGAAGAACGTGCCGTGTGTCCTGTGGAAATAAAGCATTCGTTCTAATTCACAATCAAAACAACAGCTGATTTGCGCGATTTGAAGGGAGATTTAGAATGAAGCTTATTTTTCAACTGAGGAAAAGTTTCCTTAGCGGAAATAGCTGTAGGCTTTTAAAAATAGGCTTTTAAACAACTACAGCATTGAGGAAAAAAGGTTCATGAATGCCTGTAAAGGTCTGTAAAAGCGGTATTCTCTCTCTCTCGGCTTCTCTCGGCACTTCGTGCCTGGCGTAACAGTATAATTAAACGGAAGGAAAGCGGTACCCGCTGGGACGAACCGTCTCGTGAGCAAAATGTAAGGACAAGCGCCACCAAGCGGGCACGCTGAGGGTATCGGGAGTGGGCGCGCAGGGGGTATTGCTAGGTGTGATAAAATTTTGCGCAAAACGTGTTCTGATTTGAGTGATTTACAAGCTTTTCGAGTGTTCTCACAACAAATCCCAAGGAGGTTTATTGCGCCGGTAAACCCCTAGAAAGCGTGGTCTATTGCTTTTATGAACTAACTATCGAAAACGATTTTTAAAGATATGGGAATCTATTTTATATTTCGTGATCAAGTGCCTTATTCTCAACATGTTGATCGAATTAAGCGGTAAACCAATCACAGCGGCTGAAAGAATAAAAGACAGGTTCAGCTTTACCGATCGCCCACGTCAAAATCCGCGAACCGACGCGACGAAAACGTTTAAAAGTCCGTTTAAAGCTGTAAAAGTCATAAGAAAGGAAAGAGAAAAGACAAACGGTAAAAGGAAGAAAATGTATTCACCGATTTAAAGTTGCTTTTACGAGGAAATTTAGCAAACTGTGGCCGGGGTCATTCATCGCGAAAGCAAAGGACCTCACGGAAAGTTTGCAAGTTTGCAAGTTTGAAAACCTCACTGCCGTAATTATTTAGACGCATGACGCATGGCCGGCGTAATGGCGGGCTATCGATGTTCTCTGATATTCTTGGCTTGGCTACTTATCACAATTGTCCTGCACTCTCTAAAACCTAACCGTGGTTTCGATAAGACATCCTGCAGTATTGCTGTGTCGACGGGTTTGGATATTAAGCAGTATCCAACGCGAAATTCTGGTCCGACTCGGAGGTTCCTCCGTGAAGCACTTGTGCCGCCATCTTTGAAATGTATGGCGGCACTGAAATTTACAAATATCACTCTCTGCGCAACTTACATGATTCTGTTAGCAGGTGATATACAGGAGAATCCGGGGCCAGTGACGGATGCTTGTGCTGTTTGCACTAAAGGATGCCGAAAGAATCAGATGGCGATACAATGCGATTCATGCGACAAGTGGTTTCATGCTAAGTGTATCAGTATGAAGAGAACGGAATATGATAAACTTTGCGAACCTTCCTTGGCTTGGGAATGCATAACATGTTTATTTCCTGGCTTTGATACACTTGTCCGCAAGTCACATGAAAAAACTAACACGGGAGGAAAAGAAGGAAACCCCAGAGTAAGGATAAATAAAGGTCTTCATGCAAATCTTAAGAAGAGAGGAATGAAATTTGCTCATGTAAATATTACAACTTTGCCGGGACACTATGCCGATGCCGAAGTACTAATGGAGAAAGCAGCATTGGATGTGTTTGCGGTGACAGAATCGCGTCTAGATTGTACATTGCTTGATAGTAAGATATGTCCTTCCGGTTATACATGCTACAGAAAAGATAGAAATCGCAATGGAGGTGGTTGTGCCGTTTTTGTAGGGAGCAAATGGCCAAGCAAGCGAAGAAGTGACTTGGAATCTAACAGTCTAGAAATGGTATGCGTAGAAATATGTCCCGAAAAGGCTAAGAACACGATATTTGCTGTGATGTATAAACCACCAAATATGAATCAAGAGAAATTTATCTCAGGCCTGGAGGAGGAGTTTCTCGCCAAATTGGACGACGAAAGGGTAAAGGATTTGATCATTATGGGAGATTTCAACGCGGATGTTATTGCGCTGAAACCATGCCAATATACCAGAAAATTAATGCAAACGACTCGTCTCCATGGTCTGAGTCAACTTGTCAAAGAACCCACACGCGTGACAGAATTCACAAGTACTGCAATTGACCTTGTGTTTGTTAATAACACTCA
>OY855903.1:48401149-48433649 GCA_963693305.1 Meandrina meandrites
TTTTATTATATTATTATTATTATTATTAAAGGTTAGTTTCAGAAACTCGATCTGCCTCCGCGAAAATATTATTTCGAACCTATTTGTCGCGTAATTTTTCGTTTTCGCCGAACCACAGACTTTACAGAAAGCACTAAAACTGCATAAAAGCGCGTGAGTTTCTGCCATCAAGATGATTCAAGTAAGCTTTCATCGTGTAATCGTAACTATGGAAAATGAATTTACCTCTCTTATAATACACATGCAATATTTTCAGGAAGCTCATTGGCTGAGAGCACGTACATCAATCAATCCCAAACAGTGCAGAAAGTTGAAATTGAGAGCAAAAAGTTGAATTTGAGTGCAGAAAGTTGTGCAGAAAGTTGCAGCCCGAGCGCGAAGCGCAAGCGCCGCAAATGACACTACAATGGAGCAAATAAACAATATTCCCTCAAAAAGTCATTTAATTATCATTATTATCAATATACAAGGCCAAATAACATCCCTGAACATCCAGATATAAGCTTAAACTAACACATTTAATGAGCTTTACATGTTCAATAATACAAGTACTTCGCGTTGAAAATTTTGTGCTATGCTACACTGAGGCCCATGTATCGTATAGGTGTAGTTAAAAAGAGCTGCTGTGTCTCTGAAAATGAATGGATAATAATAATTTACGAACTTACATTTTCCAGTTGAGCCTCGGCGTAAAATCCCCGCAATGATTCAGCTAATATAGCTCGACCCGAGAAGCACAAAATGAAGTGAACCGTAATTGTTTTGTTGTGTTTCGTTTCTCGTAAGACAACAAGAAGTTGCTCTCTTTATATCTTCCCCTTGTGCTTTTGCTTCTACATCCGAATTTTTTAGCTGCATTTTGTCCCATTCATAACAAATAGGCTTTGATTTTTCTTTTCGAACACTATTCGCTCAGCGAGAAACTGTTCGAGACTTTTTTTTTACTTTAAAACTTGCTGTACGCAGGCTGTTCGCACCTAAATGGTTTTCCCGCGTCATTAAACGTGACCTGATTGGTTAATATTCATCGGATGATGAACCGAGAACCAATCAGCTGCAGGGTCGTTAATGCATTAACGGCCCGCTAGGAGTCATTTGCGGCCCGCAAAGCGCGTGTTTTCAAGCTTAAGAGGCCGGTTTTCAATTTGGCCGCGTATATTGATAATAATATGGAATTCCAGCAGTGTGTCGAGGAAGACGAAGATCAGGCTTTACAAAACATTGGTCAAACCAGTTCTCGTGTATGGTTGCGAAACATGGAAAATGAATGGCGATGCTAAAAAAATCGATGTGTTTCAGAACCGATGTCTGAGAAGGATAATGAAGATTAAATGGCAAGATAAGACTAGTAATAGAGAGCTACTGGAAAGGGCTAACGTGGAGAGGTTGAGTGAAGAGGTAAGAAGAAGGAGATGGCGATTCATTGGACACATCCTCAGACAACAACCTCACAATTTCTGAGTTACAGCCCTGACATGGACCCCAGAGGGAAAGAGAAAGAGAGGCCGCCCAAAAACAACTTGGCGGCGCACAGTAGAAAAGGAGAGGTCCAAAGCAGGTTGGCAGTCCTGGAGAGAGGTGCGCACTGCAGCGCAAGACAGGAATCGATGGAGAGCACATATGGAGGCCCTATGGGCCAACTTGGCGCCAGGGGATATGTGAAGGTCAGTCAAGACATAAATATTATATATTGGGGTGAATCTGTGCGAAAATCTAGTAAAAAAAAAAAATTCACGTTCAAAATCACCAGACCGGCCAGCCATTTCTGACTAATAAAAAGCACCTAAACATTTTTCATTTTACAAATTTTGCACCTTGTAATTGGAGTACCTTTTAAGACATGAACACAGTGGTCAGTGGGGACACATTATCCCAGAAGGCTATGAAATTAAGGTCGCGCATGAACCTTTGCTGCTCGTTAATGAATTCGTTAGCCAAATTTTTTGAGGGGATGCTATCTTGTAAAGCTCATTCGCCGAATTTTGAACATCGATTCATTCAGTATTAAATTAAGAGCTTCTGCCTAAAAGACTGGGGCGGACTTCCGGTAAATTGTCAAGCTTTTGCTCCGACCAGACCAACCTTTGATCGATCCTCCAAAAATTAAATTAATTTAATGATAACTGTTGTAAAATTAAGGTTCTATATGATAGCTTTAAAACGTCACGCGAGGTATTGAAATGTTTAGTGGTATACTTAGAGTTATTTTAGTTGATTTCATTATCAGGATGTACAATACATGTTACATGTACATAAGATTTCGTTTCTTAATTGCCTTTTAGCTCGAACCACATACATGCAAATATTGTTTGTTAGCGTCAGTCATCGCTATGTTTCATTGCTGCCCTCCACGAATTGTTACAATAAACTTGGAATTGGTGTATAGAATTGAGTTGTATTGGCCACTGGCTACCGTCGTAACTTCTCAGAGGTCACAATCATAACATTTTTAATTCAAAATTATGAGGTCTTCTTTTACACGTTTTCAGTCCTGTAGTGTCTTTCGCTTTGAAGATACAGCATTTTGAATTTCCGAATTTTAACTTTTCCTGAGACGAAGATAATGGCCGCGACATAGCTGTACTGGTTGAAAAAAAAGTCTTATCTTATTGTTTTATATTTTAAGTCTTTGGAGATGCGTTTATGCGCATATGTACGAGCTCACGAGCAAAGAAAAGGCACTTTCATCGCAAAAGTAAACTTCAGTTTGTTTGGCTGATTTGCAGCGACCTTAGTTTGAAGGTACTAAATATGGCGTCTCCATACAAAGCTCTATAAAGTTGTGTGAAACGTTGGCAAATAACTCAGAAACGTTGCATTACAGAGACCTGAGACATGTCTATTATAACATTTCATTTTCTTGGCTTCTTTCATTGAACGGCTTCTAATTTATTCTGTTATGGCTTGACGGTGCAAGCCAGCAATTAAATGCATGGTCTTTTATGACTTTTACGTATTCAATAAGACGTGATACATACTTAGACCTTGTTAGTGTTTTTGGGTTTATCTTATTATTTCGACCGAAATTGTATAGTCATAGTCTTGGTGGGCATAATTTTCCACTGATAATTTATATCAGGGGATGATTATTAATCAAGCATGGACAGCTGGCTGTTCACCAAGCGGAAGAAAACTCTGTCGATATTGTTAGGAGTCAGCTTTATTTCGCCTTTTTATAAATTAGCCATGTTCTAAACGAGCAGGGGACTGGGTACGAACATATTTTCTCTTCGGTAACGTTCAATATCGATTGAATTGAAAAATGGGGCACGTCATCTGAAAGAGCATCCAAAAATTAGTAAATTAACCAAATTTGACGGTTATTGGTTTAAACCCAAAGGCATGGTACACTTAGTATGGATTGGAGGGACAGGCGTCCTCCAATCCATACTAAGCTCTCTTATTTTAAAAGTGTACCATGCCTTTGGGTTTAAACCAAATAACCATCAAATTTGGTAAATTTACTAATTTTTGGATGCTCTTTCAGATGACGTGCCCCATTTTCAATTTAATCGATATTGAATCTTCGTACCAAGAAAAAATATGTTCGTACCCAGTCCCCTGCTCGTTTAGAACATGATCAATTATCCAAGAAATTTGAAAACAGCGGATATGCCGACGTAGCTCAAGACTCTGAGAAACTTGATTGAAATGCAGTATTATTTGATTTAGGATCATTGAGTAAAGAACTTTGTCCAAGAGAAACAGGGCGTGAATAGGCTATTTTACAGTTGTCTGCTCAGTGACCTGACCTTTGAATGGTAGCGAGGCCTTGCATTGATACAAACCTCTCTGCTTTATTATGTAAATGCAAACTAGTTAGCATCAGAACAACTTGATTTACAAAACAAAAGCAGTGAGGTCTGTATCAAAACAAGGTCAACTCCAGCCTCGCTACCGTTCAAAGGCCAGGTCACTGAGCAGACAACTGTAAAATGGCCTATTGTACAGGTTTCTTATTTTTAGCAAGAATGTCCCGTATTATCTGTTAAATAAGGCAGTCAAGCAAAGAAAATTAGTTGGTTTTCTGAAGCTAGCTAGTATCGTTGACAGCTCGAACCCCTCCTCCACAGGTACGTTTCAATTTTTTGCTTCGATTCTACCGTTCCAGGTTTCAGTTTAATCGATAAAACCGGTTTATATCGGTTGAATGATCTCGCGTTGTTTGGGTGCTGCCCTCGACGACATGCTCGTATCGTATTCGCGCTCGCACGCTTTCGCGTTCGTCCCTTGGACTTTGGGGAAAAAAGGGAGACTGCTCACAGTCTAACGAAGTAGCCGAAAGACATTATTTATTTTTTCCCTAACAAATTACGGCCGAATTTTACTAACGGTCAGACTGTTCCTGGGGGGTCAAGCCCCCTGCCATACATGACAAGACTCCAACCTTGACAAGCTGGAGTCTTCATCGAGTTTGCAACGCGCTTTTAGATTTGTGGGGTACTTTTTGTCAAAATGAAGAATAAGAAAAATGAGAGTTTTGCGTGACATCTGCGAAACGGCTACTCGACTTGCGGAATGTAATATATACAGAACTGATAAAGAGCCCCTTTGTCGCGCCAATTCACAAAAGCAACAACTAATTTACTTCGTAGCCAACATAAAAGCAGACAAAACTTTGATCGATCATCCAAAAGTTAAATTATAACATAAGGACTCCAACACGGACAAAGTGTGTAATTCATTATGTACTCAGTTCTCTGTTCCCACTAGTCCAGTTCTGGACCTTTCTCTGTCACGTACTGGGACAATTAGTGGATGTCAATCATCTCCGCCTCTTTGCTGAAAGATGCCCGAAAACTCAGTTGTCTCAATAATATATCGAATTTCCGAAAACTCAGTTGTCTCAATAATATATCGAATTTCCGATCATGTTTGAATACATCCGAGATGACGCCAAAAATGTTTGATGAATCAGCGAATCAGAGAATTCGTTTAAGTCCTGTTCTATTTGTTTCGGCATATCGTTAATCGGCATACATTTAATAAAAACAAAAACCCGGTTATTTCAGCGCGTGTTGCCGACGGCCAGCTGTTTTTTTTATTTTCCTGCAAATGCGATCACGCAAAAAAAAAATAAAACAATATGGAATCTCAGTAAATATAGTTATACAGTCGACGCTCTCGGACACTCTCGTAAGCGGAAACCTCTACTTACGGCCGCCTTGTTCGAAACCCCGTTTTGACTCCCATACAAACTCTGTATTTGTGCATTCTCGTAAACGGACATTCCCGTAAGCGGCCGCGAACACTTGCAGAGATTACGACTCAGACTTTTTCTTTGTTTTTAAGCTCCCGTAAGCGGACAACCCAAAGAATCCTTTTAAAAACCTCTGTATGTTATCTTTATCAATCAACTTCACATCACCGTTCGTCACAATGATTTTACAGTAAGTACAGTACCATTTTCAGTGTTCAGTTTTGTGGTCACCCACGTCCAGATACAAGACGGACGAGGAATATTGTTAGCTGGGCAAGCTCCCGTATGCGGCCATCTATCCCCTACACCTCTAGTGGCCGCTTACGAGAACCATTCTCGTAAGCGGCCAGCTCCAGTTACGGACACCTTTTTCGCGTCCCGAGGATGTCCGCTTACGAGAGCTCTGACTGTAGTCCATCCACTAAAAATGGCGCAAACAACTTGTCATTGTATTTCACTTAAGTCTACGGAAAACAAATTTTAATCGTACCTTGACCAAACGTTTCGGATAAGATATTTTTGAGATTAACATCAGTTTGTCACAACCGAGTGGTACAAGGTCTTACAATTAACGACGGTTCGAGAACAGGAGGTGGAGATGGTTGGCAGCCCACTCAAATTTACATGCGCACAAGTGTTTGTCAGAAAAACCTGATAACCCACACGCAGGTTCGAAAATCAAGTGTCCAGTTTAATGATTGCCAAAAAACGTGTTTTGACTCCGATTGAATGCGTGGCGGCCATTGCGCGCGTTGCGATTTAGTACTTGAATTAAACGGCAAGGATTGCGTTTAGTTGCGTTGGGTCGCCAAACCAGAGGGAGACCGCAATATTTGAGGAAATGAATAAATTGAATTAAATGGTTTCTTTTCGTTGTCTGTAGTTGTTTTTCCTATCTACATTCGGAGTCGATAGACACGACAGCACTTCTATCGTGTGCAGGGCTGTTAAAGTGCGCCAGCGGATCAAAAAATGTACATGCTAATTTTCTCCCTATATATAATGTAGTAACAAGGGGAGCAACTTTTTCACGAACTGAATTTGAACACGCTCTGCAAATCCTTTTAACTTCTTCCTCAACTTTTTTGAGACCAAAACTGACGCAAACAAAAGCTGGATAGTGTTTGAATACGCTTACCTGTCAGTTCCTAATAAAGAAACGATTCCTACACAGAATTTGTCCTCCCTTTTGGCTGCTTTCCTCAGAGTTTTTTTTCGTTGCGTCTGCGGCCCGTTACCTTGGCACATACGTTTAAGTTCTACGCGTCATCAAGTGCGAATCAGTGACGCTGCCTCCCCTGTTGAGATGTTTTTGCGCGAACACTCACCTGTCCTTGTCAGTCAAAAATGACGCGACAAATCTTTACAAACCGCTGATCATGACGTGCTTGAAATTAGATCTCGACCAAAGTGAACGCAAGCCATCGCAAGTCAACGCACGTGGACGCAAGTCCTGGCCAAACAGAGACGCAGGTAGACACAAGTTTAATGTGTAATTGTTAAATACAGTGAGATAATTCTTATCATTTGTTGTTGACTTCAGTCATCACAGTTAGATAATAACAGCTAGAGTCCTGCGCGACATTAACAAGTTAAGCAAGTCTGGCACACACAACTCCGCTGGCAAATGTTGTTGCCCGTGAGCACTTATGTTATTCTGAATGTGTAAACACTTTTAATAATTTATATTTATATTTATATTTTGTAAAGCATACATAACATCTGTGCTTCGAATACACATTTAATCAGAGACGTGACTTGAGGTAGCCGTAACTGAACCATGACGTATATTTAAATACAGCTAATTATGCAGAGACCCTGGAGTCGCTGTTTACTGCTGTGAATGAATAAACTTAAATTAAAAATTCACACAGGTGAAAAATGGGTAAAATTATTATTATTCCGCTTGTCACGCTTCAACATAAATGTCATTTTCATGGAATTACAAGTAGCCCAAGACTGCTGGTTGACAAGTGTGTTTTTTTTTTTTTTTTTACCAATTATACACCTGTAAGTTAAAACACGCGATACAGAGCACTAGAATTTCTCCATTTGTTGATGTGAAGTATTAAATATCCTGATACGGACTCTTGAAGGCGCCATCTGAACATCACTTATATAACAAAGAAAAATATATTTTTGAAAGCATAATCACAAGCACGCAAGCTGACCTGACCTTTGTATTTATTTTACATATTTATTTTTCTCCTTCAATTGTTCGCAACAATTAAGAAAGCCGCAACAGCCATTGACAGCCAGGTGCAAATAGCCGTTGTATATCTAAAGCGTTGCTCAAAAGTTGGGCGATTAACGTTGACAAGTTGTAGTTATTTGTACATTATGCCGACTAAAATCAATTTTCGCTACGTGTTGTTAAATTGCAGACTTGTGACCTGACTTCTAGCTGAGCAGTCTTAACGCGTTGGTCTTTCAAACAGGGCAGAGTGTATCTTCGTGGCTAAAAGAGGTGAGTTTATATGAAGCAAAAATTGAAATTGAACAAAACCAGTGCAAATAGATCAAGCGAACAGCTTCATTTGTAATCATGGTGCCAGCATGCAATTTACATTTTAGCGAAATTTCTTCATGAAGAGGACTTAACCGCGACAAATATTATTTACATATTGGCAAATTTCATTTCGTTTTGAACGATACTTTTGCATCATTTGTGACTTGGACAAAAGAGGGCGATAAATTTTAGCACAAAAACACCGGTGGCTAGTTATTCTTCCACCGGAAGTTAAGCACTCAAGTAAGGGAAAAGTAACTAAACGTATTTGCCATCATCGCAAGAATAACTATGATGTTCTCCACATTATAATTCACGGACACAGCTACAACACACCTGTCCTATTCATTTTGCTATTTATCTAGGCCAATCTTCTTTTCAAGCTTTCTTTTTCCTATAATGAAATTTAAGAAGGCTTGCTGCAGTTTTTTTTTTACGTGGCTCAAGAGCACGCGCTACGATTTTCTGTCTGACGTCAATATTGCTCGCGCGAACAAAAAAATCCCGCTAGCAATTCTAAACAGAAACGAAAAGCAGTTTCAGACGGTTTCCGCTGAACATTCGAGCAATAAGTACAGGAAAGCGTATGAACGCGATTTATGGGCACTCTTAAAATTTGGTGTTCAAATTTGGAGAAGTCAGCGTGGCGTCATATAAGCGCGCGCTCAAAAATAAAAAGCCTTTTCAAAATTTCAAATTTCTCCAAAAAACCTACCGTACAACCCATGACAGTTTTCACGACTAATGAAGGGGTCATTCCAGAAACGTCTCGTCTGGAACTGAACTGAGCACTTTTTATAAACATCTTTTTTAAAAAACGACCACATTTTCCTATCTTGCGAAAAATCAGTCTTGCAGATTTATCATTTATTTAGCATGGATGTTAAATCAGACCTTATTTTAACATCTAAAATTTTGAGGTAAGTTCATACCGACAGATCTTGAGAAAAATGTCATACTTGCAACCAGCCCCCTCTTAAGCACTCATTAGCATTTGTGTTGTTCAAATGTCGCATACAGCTATTTCGAGAAACGTTGTCGGAAAAAAACACACAAGTGCCTGCAACAAGGCCGAAAGGTAGTTTGGGTAGATGTATTGAGCTACCCCACGCGTTGAATTCTAATGAGATATAACGACAAAATGAACGCGAATTTGCACGTGTTCTTTCTCTCCAGACATGCGGAAACAAGGTACGCTTAGCCACTCTCAATTCTAGAAGAACTTTTCTCTTTTTCTCACTTGAAGACAACCGAGAGTAGAAGTAAAGCTACAGATGTTGGCCTCCTGAGAGGAAAAACAAATTCCCCATGTGCAAAAATACAAACTTGTACATTTCCTCTTGGCTAATACGCAAAATTCCAGTGAATATCCAGTTCACCTTTCGATCTTGACGCGTGTACTTCGGTGCTTTTCTCCGACAACCTTTCTCGAGATAGCTGTATGATGATTCACTAAGCGTAGATTGGAAATACGCGAATCTAAGTGGTTTCCCTTTTGTGTTCCCTTTGCTGATAAAACACAATCGCTTTCATCGATAGCAGAAAATTTTTCGTGATTTTTGGATTAAAAATACATACAACGGTAATCCTTAGGGATTTCGTCTAAAACAACTAAGCTACTGGCCCTCGTTTTTTACGTGTGATAGTTCACTCGGCAGCTGTGCCTCGAAAACTCGGACTCGTACATATAAAGTTATCGTCCCCAATTTTGCCGTTCTCAAACGATTATGCATTTCTTCACCCACTCTGTGCTAGTCAGTGTTTCTAATTACTGGTAAATGTTAATATTATTGTATGGATTGCCTTGATGATATCTATATTTTTGCATCTCTTTCCCTAGTTACGTCAGCACAAACCTTTAGCAACCTAGTTATTACAGGCTGTCTTACTGAACTGTAACGATGTGTCATATGTCACTTCCAACGCGAAGGACGCTGCTGGTTCTTCTTGTTTATGCGTTGTTTGCAAAAGGTTTTTTTTTTTTAATATTTGTCAATTAATATTTTGTCGTTCTTATTAATCTTCTTTGTTGTTTGTTTATTTCTGTATTCGCGTTCCTTATCTTTTTGATAATGGAAAGTGAGAAAAACATATACCAGTTGAGTTAGAGCTTGCAAAGAATCACCAAATGATAAAAGCTCATTTAATTTTGGCGCTTTCAAATTGTGAACAACTGGTACAGCAAAACATGCAAGGAATTAAGATGTTTTAATTACAAACGAGAATCAGTTAGTCGAGAAAGAAAACAACATGACTTCATTGAGCACTCGATCTTAAAAATTTGGAATTATAATTACAAATTCGATACAAATAAGTTAAAGATCTCCTCATCAGTTTTAGGCGTGAAAAATAAGGTTCCCTCTTGAAGCTCTTTATTTCATTTTTTGGAGGGGCCAATACAAAGGAACTGTAAACAAAATATATAACACTAAAGCTGTTCCAATTTTCTACTTTAAATACAGGTTCGAATGCTGCACCATGTTCCGTCAAAGTTGAAGGTCCAAAAGGTACCATCCGCTCCCCTCGTTCCGAGAGCGTCACTAACTGCAGCTGGTTGATAAAAGGACCACTCAACCACAGCATTATCTTGTCATTTGCCACTTTCCAGTTATATTACAATATCAAAAGTGATGATCCTTTTGAATGGGAAAAAAAAGCAATTACGACTCGGTTACAAATCTGGGATGGGAAAGATAAAAGTGCTACCTTACTTGGAAGTTTTCGTGGCACAAAAAGACCGTTTTCTTTGCAGTCAAGCGGTCGCAATCTTTTTCTTCGTCTAATCGTCGAACCAGATGTGCCTCTTTGTAACTTTGAAGGATCGTATGTTGCCACGACTACGAAAGGTACAGTATAAATAGTGCTTCCTTATAATATCACGAGTATTTAGAGTTTTTATAAATTTTGGTACTCGGTGTCCATCACATAAGCTGATCCTACTTCTTTAGTGATATGCTAAATATTACGTTTTCCTCACTGTAGCGAGGTGCATGACCATCGAAAATCGAAACAGCGCTTGAAATATACAATGTATATTTCCGAGTTACATTGTACCGAAAGTGTTTTGCTGAACTAACGGTTACTTCTTCCATTTTTAGAAAAACCCAATTTGAAGATACCAGGTTCTGTCGTTAAGGCATTGCCAGGAGACTGGCTGTGGTGTTCAGCCACGGGAACTCCGCCTGTACATGTAAGAATAATGAAAAACGGTGAAATTCTAACAAAAAGCACAGGGTATGCTTTGGTGCTTGTTTACTACGAGGGTACGTACAGATGCGTTGCAAGTAATGAAGTTGGAATGGACTCCAAAGACATAAACGTCATTCTGACGACATGTAAGTTCATCTATTTAACAAATAGATTCCATTTTGCCGTGCGTCTGTTCAGTTATAGATCACAGATGACGTCAAAATGTGGTAAGAACAAAAAAGTGGCCCACGAGCCGCTAGGTGAGTGGGTCACTGATGTTCTTACCACATTTTGACGTCTTCTGTGATCTATAACTGAACAGACGCACTAGGCAAAATGGAATCTATTTGTTTTATACAATAACAAGACTTCTGCACACTTCAGTATCGCTAAAGCGCCGTCACCGATGAGCCTCGGTTGCAGTTGTTTTCATTTCGAGATAGTTTTCCGTAATCACGAAGCACTGTTAAACCGATTTTAAAATACGCAATACGAAGGAAAAATGAAATGTCAACAAAAGAAACTGACCTTTATTCCATTTGTACTCTGCAAGCTTTAACTAAAGGTAATCGTTCAACGGCGTTAAACTGCCATTCATGGATTTCCCGTAGCGTCTTCAAACTGCTCGAGCATCGGACAAACACTTGCAGCATTCGATAAATATTTTTCAAGTCAGTCACTGTTTAGCCCAGTTAAATGTCTCGAAAGGTGTAGAGTATTTGGCGGATTGTTCCTCGATGTAGATTTATAATTAAGCTGAATTTTCTCTTGTTGTTTTCGCTGCAAGTTTTGAAAAACTTTGCCGAGAAGACTGACTTGGACTATGAACTCTGATCACGTGCGCGAGTCACACCACGCAGTGACGTTATCTGTACGTCTGTACTCTAATAGATGCAGGTATCAGCCAATCACAATGCGCGCAGTAACTCGGTTGTTGTATAAATTTCGATTCACCCTTGGTCGTTGCGAAATGACAGCCAACGGTTTATCAGAAACAAGATTCTTATCAGGTTCATTGTTGTTAAGGGTTTGCGGTGCCTATTTATTCCAGCCAATAAAATCAAACAAATAACATATTAAATGACGTCTATTATGGTATATTCAAAACAAATCAGCAGTCCCAGAATGTTCCAATGAGCCTGGTCTGAATAGGGTTAATTGATTGCTCTCTTAACGTCGCACTGAGATAAACAGTACTTTTATATTCTTTATAGATTGTGATGAACAATGTAGTAATCGTGGTTATAGCGATTTAATTGATGGAAGGGCAGATAATATGTTTGAGTGCTGGTCTCCACCTTACCCTAGGAACTTTTTTAATTGTACGCCGACGATTTCCGCGAAAATGTAAGTTTCCTCAAATTTTGCTTTACTTGATTATAATAAGCCAGAACAGAACAAGTTTAGAAAAAAATAGTGCACGCAGTACATTTGCAGGGACATCAGTCTTTGGACAGCTGTAATTTTGACACACATTTTGTTTCTTCTTGTTGATCCTCGGCTAAACTTAATGGCATCGTAAAAAAATATCTAAAAGGATCATAAGACGTTGTCATGTAAACATCTTGAAAAGTAGCTTTAATCTAAGCCTTACGACTATCAATTAGGTTCCATTAGAGAGTCTTTGCAAAACGTGTATTTCTTCTTTCTCACTGAATATACATAATAACAGCGTTCTTTAGTAGACCTTTCCGTACGTTTTCAAGTTTGAGAAGATTTTTAAAAGCACAAAAACCAAAATTAAAGGGACACTGTCACGAGCATGACTTCAAATATTCAACAGCCGAAAAACATGTTTGCACCATTGAAGACCTATTAAAAGTGGTCAAGTGTTCTTAAAATTACTATACCAGTGTACTGAAGCTAAATATAGAGTGATATCACTGTGGTACCATCGGGAGCTTTTCATCTCAACTTGAAAAAGTCAGCCTGACTTTTTCAAGTTCTGTCCTTGTGGTTTGGAAAAATTGATGAAAACCTTTTACGGTCACCCTCTTCTTTAAACAATTTGCTAGATATCTTTCCCTTCACCGTTGTAGGAGCATTTCCTGCATGGTTGAAAGTACTTAGTCGTAAATTTGGTGTCCCGTTACTAAAAAAGCCAAATAAATGTCCGTGACAGTGTCCCTTTAATCTTTGCTAAGAAGAAAGTTATTAAACCTCAACAAAATTATTTGTGTTCTCCCTTTAAGGAAACTAAAAGAAAACAAGATTCGTGAAATACCACCAAACGGCTTTCATAACATGGGCAGCTTAAGAATACTGTAAGTATAGCACAGAAAAAAAAATATTCTCAAATAATGTTAATATACTAGGCGTAACATAATACATGTAGGGGAGGGAAAAGAAAGGTGCTGCATTGCCTATCTTGAAACAGAAAGTACACAGAAACATCCTCTTCAGCATTTTCAAAATGTGTTACTGGGGAAGGGGGAGAGAAGGAGGAGCGGGTGGGAATCATCCACCGTCTTTTTCCATCAGATGTCGAGTTAAACATACTATAATTCCAAAAATAAAACGAGTTGTCACCATATATATTGACTCCGTACGTCTTCCACCTTACCACATATGCTCAGCATTCAGCATTGGACGCTAATGAGATGCACGTTCCTTGGTAGGCATTAGAAGGTGCCCTCATCAATAAAATTAACCAGAACACACCCAATTCTGTCAAATGTGAAGTAGTAATTATGGAAATGTCAAACAACCCAGTCAAAATATTAATGAACAAAACTCGCATTCAATTCTGTACCGAAGTGCACGTTACATTAATACTGGCGTTCAATCCGATTAAGAAGTGCATTTTACACTACACAACTTTTACTTTTCAAAACTATGTTTGCAACAGCAACATATACGAAGTACGGTTTATTTAATATAACTACCAACTACAACACCTTTCCCTTTATCTACTTCTCACACTCCTGATAAAACCCCATCAAACAACCAGTACATTATGTATCAAAACTCGAGACTATTTTTTTATATATATATATATATGCAAGATATGGCGTTCTTTATTTGTTATATAGAGATCTTCGGCGGAATGAAATACGCCGCTTCAGTTCTGATGTATTCCGTGATCTCAGAGAACTTCGAGAATTGTAAGTTTAACCGTTTTATTCCATTAACTTATCTGCTTCAGTTAAAATGCTTGAGTTGCAAAACTCTATTAAGTAACTGCCACAATTAATCTAAAGTGAATCATCTGGAAAACTATTGAACCTTTACTGAACTGACATTTTCAATTTAAGTCCTTTATGTCATGTTTCGTTTTGCTATCGACTTCGTTAGATAGACACCTTTTTATTAACGTGAGAGCATCACAAAAGCGAGAAATGAGTTGAAGTTTCTTCATACAGAGACAACGACTTATAACTAGAAATAAACTATATATGGTTGGCCATTCGTTTCAAAATTATACTATAAAACTATAATCGTGTACATATATTAAAAACTAGCAATGGTATATTGCAATTCCTGAGTTTTGATTGGTTTACAGACAATAGTATATTATGAGCTCATATACCATTGACCACAAATTTCGTAGCCAATACGCGTCAAAGAAAACAGCCATGGAGCTCATATATTGCAATTTTTTGGGGCGTTTTTAATAAAACAATTATTCCACTCGCGCTTGTTGGATATGAGATCGTTATAGGCAACTCAGCGCTACGCCCCTCGTTATGTATGTTATAGAATTTGAAATTCGCCGACATGTTTGCTTTTCATTGCTAAGGCACTTTCCGTTGATATGCAGCCTTTTCCGTTGGAGGCACCTTTCGTGCCAGCATATACCGAAGCGATCCGAACCCCGAATATACGCGCATTTTAGCACGCGTATACGTGGGCCCTTTCAGCTACGCATGTATACGGGTTTTAATTGCACATTTAAAAAACATCCTGTAAGAATGCGCGCGCTAAAAGCCGTGCATCTATAAACTCGATAGAAACACAGAACTAGCACGAGCTGTTTACGTAATGATATGATGGCGCGAGCAAAGAGAATTTACATTTTGATGATGAAAATAAAAGAATGATTTGATAAAAAAAATAAATAGAAAACATGTTTTTCGTGTTTCTATCGAGTTATAGACTCTGTAACTCGAGTCTATAACTCTATCGAGTTATAGATACTCTGTGGAAACACTCGCCTATCGGCTCGTGTTCCCACAGAATTTCTCGTTCTCCCAAACTTCCACTCGTGTTTCTATAACTCGATAGAAACATGGAACATGTTTTCTATATCTTAAATAGAGGCGGTGTTGGTTATGGGTATAAATTATACGCGTCTTTAAATATGGGTATAGACGCGATAGAAATGGTTGAATCCCGTATGTAACTCATAAAAAGAAGTATACTCAGCAGAAAAACCCACGTACACAATGTCATAATTTTGACACCAATGTCCAACCATATATAATAAACGTGTATGTATCATTGCTTTGTAGGTTGCTTGGAAGTAATAAAATCGAAAGCTTGCCAGATGGCATTTTTGGAAATCTGTCTAACTTACAAATCCTGTGAGTAATATTTCTTCTCCAGCCATTCATAGTTATTCGTTTCATTAGATCTCTTCCTTTTGTTTCATTGGTAGATTTAAGACCCCAGATCGAGTCAAATTTGTGAACTAGATATCCCTTATATTTTGTCTAAAACTTTTCAAACGTATTTATAACCTCGGGGAAGTCCCTTTTGGACAAGTTCACGAGGGTAGAGCCCATGACCTCCCGTCTGATTCTTCTGTCAAAAATCGTCTCCTTTCAAGACTTCTGTTTTTGAGGCTATACTAATTAATTTGCATCTTTCTTTCTCTCAGTGATATTGGTTCAAATCAAATTGAAAAGCTTCCGAGAAGAATTTTTGCAAATGTAATGACCCTGCAGCGAATGTAAGCAAATTATTTTTTGTATCTTTTTTTTTTTTTAATGGGAAAATAGCGACACAAATTACATATAAAAAGTTTAACTCCTGTCTCTGTGTTTTTTGATCACTGTGTTTTATAATGATTGTTATTGTAATTAATAAAACGCTTGTGTAAATCACTTTATGGCGATGTCAGTTTCACTGGGCGAAAAAAACGCATTTAGAAGGGTAACAAATTTAGAGCAAAATTGAAACAAATACTACATGTGCTCAACTTTGCTCAAATTTGCTTCAACGCAAAGACCATCTTTGCACTACATTTGCTACCCATAGCAACGCTTGAAAATGCCAAATTTGCTTTAAATTTGCTTGCCCCTGCAAAAATGAAGCGTAGTTTTGTATTTCACTTGAATTTACCCAATAGTAAATTTGTGCCTAAATTTGCTTATTTGAACGCTTTTGCTCCTACGGGTAGGTAAATAGGTAAATGTGTCTGAAGCGTCATCATTGAAGAAGTTTGCTCTGGGTAGCAAATGTGACGAAACTATTAATATCGAATAAATTTGCTCAATTTTCTGAAAACAAGATTAATAATTTAACAGCAGGAAGAAAGGAAACAATGCTGGTATTGTTCCTTATTCTCAATAAACCTTCCGCTGTTTGGTAACGTTTTTTATCAAATTTATCAAAGAAGAAAATGCCTGAATAGTATTTTTTTACCTTAAACTGAAAGACTTATTCATGTGTGTATTTATTATCCTTCTAGAGACGCTAGCATCAACAAGATTAGCGAGCTATACAACGAAACGTTTCGGAGTTTGTCGTCACTTGTTCGACTGTAAGTTATCATGAAGAAAGTTTACCGAATTTACAGCAGACGGAAAGTTTTTCAATCACCGATTTTGCAGTTGGCATGTTGAAAACAATGCAGGGCGTTGTTGCAGTGTTATTAAAAAAACGGATTCTATTGATCAGGTCTTACTTTAACATAATAATTATTTCTAAACCTGAGTAAATTGTCTTCACAACAACGCTCTTACAGAAGCTCAATTCAATGTATTTATCCATAAAAACAAATTGAAAAAAATATTTTTGAGAAGGGGTTTGTTAGTTTTAGTACGTTTTAAGAATTCCCTTGATTTACACAGAAAATGTTGTGTAATCATACCAACTTAATGCGCCTTAATTCCAATTCCAAAAAGTGCCATCTCTTTTGAAGCAGACTTTCTAAGTCTTTTTTTGCCAAATTTGCACTTCTGTAAATCGATATAGAAAGAATTTGGTATGTCATGTGTTCTTCTGCTATTTTTTTTCAGCGACTTCCAAAGGAATGCAATTTCCAATCTTCCTGCTGGTGTTTTTGACGACTTAAAGTCCCTGTTGTATTTGTAAGTATCACACTTGTATTTGTAAGTATCACACTATCACACTGCCGAGTGTTTTGTATCGCATTACCCTACATTGTGAAAAGTTCACTTCTGAAGATGCATTTTGTAGCATACGAAACTTTAAGTTTGGTAAAATCAATTTTTTTTTTCTCAGACATGCGTTGTCTTGTCACGTTTGTCACCGCAGTGTGTTTTTTATTTTTACTTAAGTTAAAGTGGCCAAAAAATAAGAGTGTTTATTTAGAACCAGCAAAAAATGTATATGTGGAGCTTCGCTTTTTGGCTTGGCTAAATCTATATATTACATACAACAACAACAACAACTTTATTGGCACCCTTAATTAATTTAAATTTACAAACAGACAAGGATAAAAATAAAATAAAGTACATGCCTGCCCAAAATTACCATCATTGGCTAATAAAGTTGGGCAGCCATCCTTAGTACTTATTACAACAGTTTTTAAAGGGATCAGGTGAAAAATCTGTCTTGCCTGAGAAAGGAAAGAGAAAAGAAGAAAATTAGACTCTTCCGTTAAACTTAATCAACGGTTTTCTGGTTTGCTTGTTCTCGTTAAATAGTGAATAACAAGCTTTCACTCAACCATGAGCAGAAACAAAAGTTGGAATTATTTGATATATTTTCGTTTAGTATTTGTGCGCTTCTTCTCAGGAATTTGCTTCAAAACAAGATAAGCATCCTGCCGGCTGGTGTATTTGGAAAGCTTAAGAGTCTGAAGACACTGTAAGTTCTTAAACACCAGTTTCACTTTCTTCGGTATGGGCGTAATTACAGTCAAGCGCGTCGAACCGTAGTCACAAGTTTTTGATTAGTTTGCTGGCTTCCGGTTGCACAACGGTTCATACGAACGATCTGAAAAACGTTCAGTTTCAACCGGTTTAACAAATCCAGAAGACATTTCCTGTACGAAAAGTTAAGTTTGACCAAATTTTTGTCGGCATAAAATTTGTTTATCGCCAGTTGAACTTGCACTAGGAAACCAAAACCCATTAAAATCTTGTGAATATTTTAATGGGAAAATCACAAGATTTTCATGAGTTTTTAACAGGTTTTTCATGGGCTAACTCAGGGATTTTTCATGGGGTAAAACCATGAAAAATGCCATGAAAATCCTCTTAAAAAGATCCACTTCATGGCCCATGAAATTTACTGCCTGGGGGAAAAATCATTAAAAATGCATGAAAAATCCATAAAACTTTAATGAGTCATGAAATGCAATTTAATGGGATTTTCATGGCTAGAAAAGCAAGCCATGAAACTCACCACCAGATTTTCATGGTGTGAAAATTCATGGTAATTTAATGGGATGGAAAATTCATGGCCCATGAAAACCCTGTTAACTGGACGTTTTTAATGGCCCATTAAAATTTTCCCATTACTTTCATGGCCTTTTCACGACATTATTATGGCCCATGAAATCTGGTTCCCTGTTACTTTCATGGGGTAAATGGTTACTACTGCACACCATGAAAGTTCCATTAAAAGTCCATTAAACAATATATGAAATAAAAACTTAGGTACTCATCCACATTGAAGTAATACATCCTACAGCTCTCTAAAACTGTTTGTTTTCTAGCTAGTAGATATTGTTTCATGGTAAATAAAATCACTCTATCTGCACCAGCGAAATGTTTTCTCAATGAAATGTTTATTGATTGTTTTAACAATCTATAATGATAATAACAGAAAATGTAACTGCTTTATAAGTTAAAGCTATTCTTGAAAGGAAGAAAACAATACAACACAGAATTGAATGGTTTCTAAAGAGAAGCTGATATTTCAAAAAATTCCCACCAGTTCAGATTAACACAAAATTCATAAAATCTGATAAAATTGATTTTTTGTTAACAGGCTTTTACACTTAGCTTTTGTATTAGGCATAAGCTTATAGCAGTTTGTTGACCAACTTCAAGTTACAACTGTACTGTGTGCTATTCATTAGTTGTTCTGGTAGTACAAATGCTGTAATAAGACAAAAAGAAACACAGAATCAAATTGATTGTTTGAGGGGTCTGTAATACTTGTAAGTCTTGAAACATTTAATCATTTAATCGGTTAAAATCATTGTACGTTTAAATCAATTCAATCTCACTACAAAAGCATACCGCCCACCAGTGATTGTGTATAATTTTCTAATATGCCTTCTAAACATTCAAGGAGCAGGGGCATTTTTCTAGTCTTTCAACTAAATAAAAATGACAAGGAATCAGTGCCTAAAATGTTGTGTTTCAAGTCGATCTGCTCCAGGGTATAAGCATGTCAACAGTTGAGCAATTTAAATGTTGAACTACGAACATCACTAATGTTCTTACTTGTCCTTAACTTGCCTTCCTTTCTGTGAAGCAATTGTGATCCTTATTTCATCCTGTACATATCATTTTGAAGGGAATTCCATGCCAAAAACAGCTGAAATTGCTAGGGACATATTGATTCAAACTGCACTTCAAAATATGCGCGCCCGAAAAAACGACTATTTGGAGTGGTAATCCGCTGGTCAAAAGGAGTCATTTTACCACATTTTCCAAAGCATCATGGGACAGAATCAATATGGCGGACCAAAGTGCTGCTGTATTCAATTTTCAGAAGAGAGAAACACAGGCTTTCACTCATTTTATACACTTTTTTAAGCTAGAAAATATTGAGAAATCATTTAAAGATGACAGTGGTTATTCCAATCAAATCAAATTCTTGTCAAGATGGAAGGCTTGGTGTTTCATTGGGAAGAAAACGATCATTGACCAAGAATACGTGAAGAAATTATGATACCTCAAGAACTGTTGCGGCATATTCGTCTTCTTTTAGAGAAATGTTCAGGCCGCAGCTTTCCAACAGGTAAAGTGAAATCTTTGCACCTTGAATTACAAATGCTGTGAAACCTATTGACACTGAAAACGATTTTACCTATTCACTGGAAATCAAAGATTAGGATGTGGAGTTTCTTGGTGGTTTCTTGCGAACTGTACAAGATAAGACACTCGCACAAGAGTAATACTTCAAATCCGAATTGGTGAAAGCAATTAAAACTCCTCCATTTAAGTCACATGATATTGAAGATATAAAACTTCAAAAACGAATATCTTTCTGTGTTTAATTTTCAGGATGAAGGCAGTGCTCAAGAGACAAATTTATTTTTAAGGTCTTCTTTTTTGCCAATACCAATGTAACACTCTTAGATTTGAAGAGACCGAATGTGTCTTTGTACGCAGCGTTTTATGGTTGTCTTTTGTCATTCCATTTTTCAAATATAATAAAAATATAATAAAAGTTATCCACAACAGCAAAAGCATATATATATTTTTAATAGGATATAGACGGAGTTTATTGATTCAAACTTGTGAACAAAGAATTTAAGTAGAACTAGGAATTAACTTCTACTTACTCTCTTCCTCCAGTTGATAAGAATATATAGTAAATCTATTTTAGATGAAATACTATAACTCATTGATTAAATAGACATTAAACTGATATGTAGTGGAATTGAATCAGAAGCATTTTGTATTTTAGTTAAAAACAAACTCAAAGTGGTACCTGGTAAACAGAAAAAAAAAGATTATTTGTTTTTTTAGAGTGATTTTATTAACTTGTGAAATAATATTACTCCAGGCCAAGATATAACTCACCTGTTTATTGTCTTATATCTTATCATAATTTTCATGACCCGTGGTTCGTTGATAATCATGGGGGCATTTAAAACATACGTCATGTCTAAAAGCATACTTTCATGGAAAATTCATGACCTGTGAAATTCAATACTCAAGAAGATCACTCTTTTCATGGGTCATGAAATTTCAACTTTACATTTCATGGAAATTTCATGACCTAACTTTGGTGTGTTCCAAGTTTTTCATGGCCATGGATTTTTTTCATGGTTTGTGAAATTTATCTCTTCAGATTTCAAGGTAATTTCATGCCCCATGAAATTTTTCATGGCCATAGAATGTTTCTTCATGGCCATGATTTTTTTTTCATGGGTCATGAATTATATCAATTCAAATTTTATGGAAAATTCATGGGCTTGAAGAAGACCATGAAAATGAAAATCTCTATTTTCATGACCATGAAAAATGGGTTCATGGGTATTTCACGATTTTTAATGGATTTTTCATCAAACTGTGATTGGTAGTGTTGGCATAATTGCTCGTGCGAAACGTTGTTTGAAACCCTTTCAAACTCTGACGTTTGAAGACGGATCATGCAACGGTTGTTACCCCGCCTTCCATTTTTTCAAGGCATCTGATTGGTAGTTTAAAGCAACCGGAGGCCGTAAAACTCATCAAAGTAATCAAAAACTTGTCAAAAAGATGTCAAAAACCTTGTCGGGTGGCTACGGTTGGAGGCGTTTGACTGTAAAAGTAGCATACATACAAGTCACTCGCCATGAGTTTCGATTCTTCCTGCAGCGCCAAGCGTCTAGGAGCTTTTTCGGGCTGTAATAAACGAATTTGGATCGAAAAGTTCTCATTTCTGCCTGCCAATTTTTCTTTCACATTTGAGGAAATAACCAAATTTTTGTCAAACTCAGAAGCATCGCGTTTGTGAACTTTTTTCAAAACTCTCGTTTCAAGCGGGAAACCACCTTTGTGCAGACGACGCGCTCTCAGCCAGTCAGGATCAAGTAATCATGCCCTCTTGATTACTAATAGTGTCCTATGATTAAGAAAAAAATCCCTCTCTCAACCAATCAGCGTTCAGAATTTTTGCGCCGTATGTGATAAGCGTGGTAACCACATGCAGTCATCAGACACCACAATAAACCAGTAAAAAGTTGTGCTGGGTAGTCGAGTTGCCATTAGTCAAGCGTTTACAAGGCAGCTAGGGTTATCCAAGTGCTCAGCTAGGGTTACACTAGCGCAAGGGCAGCGCTGGCTATCTAGCATGAAAAAACGATGTACAAGTACAAGGGTAACCCTCTTGCAAGATAACCCTTGTCCTAGGGTCACTCTTACTGCTTGCATTGTAAAACGAGCCTAACTTTTGTATAAAGTACTGAATGATAGTCTTTAGTAAATTAAAATGTAACGAGTGACTTTTTTATATTTCAACAGGCGATTAAATTATTATAAATTTTAAATAGATTGTAATAGACTGGATGGATTTAAGTAAATAAATAAGAATATAATGCTGGCTAGAACTAGACAAAATATATTTCTGATTGAACGAGATCTCTTTGTACATTTTTAGGTATTTATCACACAACAGAATCAAGGAATTGCCAGCAGGTTTATTTCAAGGAACAAATCTACTGAGAAACTTGTAAGCTTCGCTGGAATAAAGTACTAAATGATAGGCTTTAGTAAATTGAACGTAATAAGTGACTAATTTAACTTTTAATAGACTATTAAATTATAATAAATTTTAAATAGATTATAATAGACTGAATAGATTTAATTAAGTAACTAAGAATATAATGCTAGCTAGAATTAGATAAAAGAATTCTCTGGTTGAACGAGATCTCATTGTACATTTTTTAGGGATTTATCACACAACAGAATCAAGGAATTACCAGCAGGATTATTTCAAGGAACAAATCTACTGAGACACTTGTAAGCTTCCCTTGGACTTCACAACGTTAATAGCAATACGTTCTGATAAAATAATTATGTCTTCTAGTCGAGAACGTTTCGTTTTAAGGCAAACTTGCTTACTGCATGCACTGCGCATCCAAACCCGTGCGTGTTCAACTTACTCAAGCTTTTCAGTCAGTTTATCTCAAGTTACCAGATACACCATTTTATGGCCAGAGAAAGATTATGCGACCTACCAATCTACACGTCAAACTACAGGTACTACATATATAGGGGCATACAGAGTGAATTTAGCCTTTCATTTTATCTCACAATTAGAGACTTGAGTAACAACTTATTACAAAATCTTAAAGCGGACGTTCTTCACCAGCTGACTCTTCTGGAATCACTTGAAGTGGTTTGCCTTTTATGTGTGTGTGTGTGAGTAAAACATAACAAACTGATCAAAATGCGGACATAGATGCGCCCTGTCTTTTACACACCAAGACAATGTTAAGTAATAACTATAAACGTCAAGCAAGTCAACCGGAGGGAGCAACTTCTAAACATTTACCTATCTGCTAAAAACAAACTTAAGTCCTCAGACAGGCCAACGTAAGACTGCTTTGCATTTTTTTTGTTTCAGTATTCAGTTTTTTTTATTAAAAATACCGCACATTTAGCTAATATTAGGCTTGTTTTAGTAAACGTAATAAAACTAATTCAATCTACCTTTAACTGCAGTTAGTACAACACAAGAAATGTATTCGATTGATTGATGTCGAAACTTTCATGTCAACACGCGTGGTAGACTTTAATATAAATATTTAACGTGACAAATTATTTTGTACATCTACGAACTTTGATCTTCTTCTCGGTTTTTTCAGTACATTGTTATTGTTGAAAGAGAAATTTACTTTTATTGTTCAGTCTAAAGATTCTGCTCATGAAACTGACCATGCCTTGAAAACGGTTCAGAATGAAGTTTTGCTTCAAGCTAATGATTGCAACTGATTGAATATGCAACATTGACCAACTACGAAAGCTTTGCCTCATCCGTTAGGCACTACAAATCCTTCTTTAACATCTTTCAATCTCTTCGGATTTTATGCTTTTGAGGATGGTTAGCAGCTGCTTCATCGCTAATATTAGGCAACTTCTTCTGTGTTATGCGGAAAATGCTTTGCGAGTTGTTAAAAGTCTTAAAACAATCGTACTGCAGTTGATCGACGCCATTGCATTCGGCCGTACCTAAGATGGCGGATCCAAGATGGTGTCTGTTTTGACATCATGATGTTATTATCACGTGATGTGACGTCATCTTCCCATGTGATGAATATCAAAGATAGATTTTCGGACATACTTATCCCCCCCTGCCCCCCCCCCCCCCCCCTCCCCCCCCCCCAAAAAAAAAGATAGCAAAAAACCGCTCCGAATAGGGTTAGGAATCTCAGAAAGCTAAGGCAATTGTTAGGATCGTTTTGTTCTTGTTGTATACTAGAAACCCCAAATCGGTTGTAATAGCTAGGTTGTCAGCCTTATCCAGGAAAATTGACATTAAAATGACTGTGTCGTTGCTAGCTTAGTCAATTTTAGTAATACGGTTTGTCAAATACTCGTTTATCCTGATAGGCAAAAGTGTTTTTTTTTACTTGTTTGCTTGTTTGTTTGTTAATCTGTTTTTAGAACTTGGTAGAAGTTAAAAAATAAGGAGTTCCCGTAGATGTCGGTGTGATGGTCTATGCCCTTTGTATATTTTACGATTACATTTAGATGTCACAGGAATTTTTGTAATCATTGCTTAGCAAGGATTTGAAAAGATACCCCCAAAACATAAGCTCCTTTTTGGCTTCTTTTTATATATAGAACGTGTGATCAAAGTTTTACAAGTGTCCAGCTAGGTTAAGTCTCTTTGTCACAAAACTCCCCACGGTTTCTAAACATTTTAAGCAGTTTCTAAATTGATCGTTTTCTAATTTGTATTTTAGGGCTTTGACGAGCAACAAGCTTGCTTTTATTGAGGATGGACTTCTTCTAAATAACACTAAACTCGAGAAATTGTAAGTGTGCATCAATTCAAAAATTGTCGTGGGACAACGTTTAAACTCGGTTGGTTCTTTGTAAACAGCTTTATTCTCGACTTCTCCTTAAAAATACTCGATTCAGCACACAATGACAACAACAACAACTCACTCACTGCACCCCCCAATCGTACGGTAAGTCTTCGCAAAACGCACGTGACCACTAGCAACCAAACGTGAGGCACAGAAATAGCTTGCTGTTTACCAAACAAAAGTGGTATAATGGCATGGTTGTTGGCTTAACAATTTAACTGTAAGTTGATCTACGTAGCAAACGATCCTGCTCCTTGGTTAGACATTCTAGTGTTCTCGGATAAGGACTGTAAACCGTAGGCGCCGTCTCCTGTATTTTGGAGTTATATGGTAAGCAGGGGTCATCAAAAGCCCTTCACACTATTGGCAAAGAAGCTCCCTGTGTTCTGGCCTGGTCTTTGTCTGTATTCTCTCAACAGATCCACATCAGCATTAATGCTGCGAATAATTCAACCTACTTCAAAAAATAAAGAAGACAAAGATGAAGATGAGAGAATGAAGATGGTGATGGCCATACTGATGATGATGACTTTTAACACTCATTGAGTGCTTAGCACTAGCATTCTGTTTTCATGTTTAACATCTTCGTAAATCTTTTGCTAATCGATACACACATTTCTCCAAAAAAACAGGGATTTGAGTGACAATCAGTTAACGACGATTCCTGCCAACATGATGAGTAACTTTTCGTCTTTGCTTCACCTGTGAGTATAAGAAGCATGGTGTTATATTATTATATTATATAAATATTATCATATTGTTATAAAATGGTGACTTGGATAAAGTGAAATAATTGAAGAAGTGGTCTCAAGTGAGATTACGTAGAAAATAAAATTTCAGAATCCCCCCGACCTTCTATCGCATTCCAGACAACGGTTGGACGCTCTAACCACTGAGCTATTAGAGACTCGTTGCGAGCGAGGCCGTAAACTAGATTCTTCGCTCACCATAAGTCACCATTTCACTTAACATGAATCCATATTTTTCATTTTCACATATTGAGTCTTGCGCATTTACGGCAGGACATGTGTCAACATAAGAACCTAGTTTATTTAGTTTATTTCAAGTGCGGTCGTACAAGATATCTCTCTTGCAATACAAATGTTCGTAATTATGAAAATGGTCTACATTTTCTAATAGAGTATTTCATACACATAACTATTCCATTTAATTTCTTTTGTCGGAGGTTCTAACCAAGCATTCGTTCCTTCTTTGGCAGAAAATTGGGCGATAACCAGTTGAAGAACTTTCCTGAATTAGTTGGTTTTACAAAAAAACTACAACTACTGTAAGTTGGTAAACGTATTAAGGCCTCCAAAAAGGTTAATTAAATCAATAACATAACAAAAGTGACAAAAGCGTGTAATTTCTTTAAACAGAGATCTGTCGAGGAATGAAATTGAACGTATCCCAGTCCGAGTATTGGCAAACCTTAATAAGCTCAAGCTGCTGTAAGTATAATGCAACATATGGGAATATGTTTACAAGTGACGAGGTGAGCTAATGGCAACATGTTCCCGATACACCAGTAACTTGTCCTTTTGCTGGAGTAAAATAAGGGGGAAAACGTTCTTCGCTAAAGGAAACGTTGTACACCAAGTGATGAGTGTTGTAAGTTGATTTGTTGTATCTAATTAAAGTGTTGCCTCGTACACATTTACAGGTCACTGCAACGAAATATGATCAGGTCCATATCAAATGAGACTTTTGCGAACCTTACTGACCTGGAATATTTGTAAGTTGGAAATCATGTTACAATCGGTCCATAATATTTCTTTGGATAAAAATGATGTTTACCCTGATAAGAACTTATTTGAGACGAAAGCGTTCGGTTTTTACTATTTTTAACATTTTTAAAATATTTTAGCCTTCTAAATAGTTATTTTTTAGGCTACAATCTGTTTGTACATGACGTTTGGTACGTGATCTCAATATATGTATGAAATTCGGTTTCATTTATTCTTCAGGCTGCTGAATTCAAATAACCTCACATCGATTCCCGGTGAAGCCTTCTCAAATCTTCCAAAACTACAAATACTGTGAGTTTTTGTTTAGTTTTTCATTATTTGGCATTTATATTTCTTAAGGTTTAAGGTTTAGTTGGGACTTTAGTCATGGTAATACGTTTAACCAGTTTTGCACAAATTCCTCAGAGATGGTCTATTTTGGAATGTCTTTCAGTATGCTTTCCGATAACAGAATAGATTCTATTGGAGTAAGGGCATTTGTAATTGGTAACGTACCATTGAGAATGTAAGTTTGTATCTCTTATTTGAGTTGCTATGTAATATTATCCACCCATCCGTCCATTCGTCCGTCCGACCATCAGTCCGTGTATCCGATCATAACATTAACTCCATTTATAAATAAGTATTTAGATATCTTAATTATATAAAACATCTTAAAATGGTGATTCATTTTGTTCTTTCCATAGATAAAAAATGTAGTATTATAACTTTTAAAGTAACCACCCTCCACCAATTAATCCTAAATCTAATAACAACGTACTTGTTTTTTTTTCTTTTTTTTACAAGTGTTGGAACTTACATGTGCTGTTCATTTCTATTGTTGCTGAAAGATATTTTAATATATTTATACATTTTATTAGATATTTACTTCGCACAGCGTTGAAAACGTGGGGCCTTCAAGAACTGGCAGGCGTCGACGGTTTAACCCAAATAATGCAAGTATCAGAAAGAAAGGTTGTTGTGTTGATAGTTAAATACATAGACAGGAATATTTTAATAAAATCTAAGCAACTTCTTCGCTGAACAAGTATCTTAACCCTATCCAGACCGGAGAGGGGGGGGGGGGATGCCCGCGCTGACTTTGAACGTTTATAACTTTTTCAAGATTCAACCAAACGCTGCCAAACTTTACAAGTTTTTCTAAAATTTATCTGGGAATAAATTAGTAGGATAGGTTGTTGTGTCTGCAACTTGACGTTACCATGGCAACGTCATTTTGACAGACATGTTTTTCCAAATTTGAAATTTTTGTGTTTCCGTTAATACAAATTAACTTTAATTCAACTATTTTCACCTCTTGTAGGTTTTTTTGCGCTGTTTTATAGATTTTGAGTATTTTTCAGTAATTTTGGGCGGTTTTCTGATGTTTTGGAAAAATTTTGAAATCCAAGATGGCGGATCCAAGATGGCGGCTGTTTTGACATCATGATGAAATTGTCACGTGATGTGACGGCATCACCACACGTGACGTATATAAAAAGATAGATTTTTGGACATACTATATATCCTGTAAGTTTTATTGCGATTGCTTAAATATTCTGGAAGTTATGGAGGAGAGGCGGAATCCCACCCCCCCCCCCCCCCACCCCCGGTCTGAAAAGATCCAAAAAAGCCCGATATGAAGAGGGTTAAGTTCGAGCAGAACCCTCGCTCATTAATAAATTCATTAGCCAAATTTCTTGAGGGGGTGCTGTCTTCTAAAGCTTTTATTCCCCGAATTTTTAAAATCGATTTCTCTAAATCTTATCAAGGATATTAGGGGATGATGTAATCACATCATGGCTGTATTCTCATTGGCAGCTCGCCGGTTACGGTGATGTTTCAAGCTCTCAAAGCTAAACTGCACATAATGCCATTTTGTGTCCAAGTTTTCTGCCAGACTAGCAAACCAAATAAAATAACTATATAACCTAGTGATAAATCATAACCTCTTCTGTGCCCTGACAGGAAGGAATTTCTCCAATTCATAAATTCCTAGAAGTTATTGACTTCTAAGAGAGTAAAACTGTAAAATCTTAACTTTAAAACGTCATATCGTCTTTTTGAAAGGGAGATTGTTAATAGTCCAGTAAACGAAGCAATTTTTTTAGGTGAGGTTCGACAAAATTTGTAACAAAGCCCATTCACCTTAAATCTGTTTATATGCGTCCAAATAGTGCACACATAAAAATCCACCGGAATCCGACCATGGCAACCTCTTTATTTCGACCATCGAAAATCCAAGATGGCCGCCAAATCCAAGATGGCCGCCAAAATGCGTAAAAATATAAAATTGATCTTTCTTGTCCAAACAAATCTCAATCCAACTAAAATTCATAACTCCAAGTAAGAACAAGGGTGCCATTGGAGTCTTCAGACCCCGAGAACTTCTAGTAAAGCCGAGATAAAAGGAAAAAATGCGTTGTTTTTTCTCTTTATTCTCTTTCTTCAATCTTAAAAAAATCTGATTAAAAGCCAAAGGCAGTAATATTTAATAATGATTGAATTAATACAAAGAATAGTATTTTAAAAGTATCCTGGATATATTTTTACGGATGTCAATTAAATATGAGCCAACGAGTCAGCGGTAGCATTATGGGTCAGCGGTATGTGTCAGTATTATGGGTCAGCGGTATATCAGTTGGAGCTCATGCTTCACTGTTCGATCTGCAAGTTTTCAGCAAAAGCGTGGATAAATCCAATTGGTAAGTGCTGAAAAATCATTCTAATCTGCTATAAAGACTGCTTTTCATATCAATTAATCTTTGTTTATCGATAGAAACAGCTTTTTTCTTGTTTCTTGTCGTTTCTGATTCATTTTGATATTGTGTGCCAGTGACAGCGTCTTGTGTCGAATTGCACGAATTTGACGATTTTCATATTAGCTGACTTCTACATCTAAAAATAAAGTAACTGAATTTCTGATAGAGCCAAACAATTCTTCTGTCATTGAACTGCCATTTCCTAGTAAATGGCAATGTACAAGCCTGTTAAGTACAGTAATCTTTAACAAGATCGCCATTTTTAAAGGATCGCAAAAACCAAAAGAAAATCCGTACAGCTTGCAGCACACAGCCTTTTTCTAGTTTTTCTCTTTTTCTGTTTTCTATTTTTTTTATGAATGTTTTAAATCGTAAATTAAGAGAGTGATACTTTTTTATTCAAGGAAGTTTGGGGTTGAAATGGATATTATCGTTTTATTTCAGGCTTTCGTCTCAAAATCAATTGATGATGTCTTTGTCTAGTAATGCATCTGTCGAAGCCCCATGCATACTGTGTGATGTAAAAATAAACCTTAAAGAACGAAATCATGCGTGTGTGGGGATTAAAGGCCTGGAAACTATAAACAACTTTTCTGTAAAGCATAACGAGCTGCACCCAGAGAAAAAGTTACCTATTTTCGAGTTCGATGGAAGCGAACTTTATGTACATACCGACTGTCGAAAGAGGCATACAAATACTAGACGGTATGAGCAGAAAAAACGAAAGAGAGAAGATGAATCTACTGATGTTGGACCAACACTTCGTTCAGAAAGAGGCAGTTTTTCATTCGTACTGATTGCTGCTTATGCGGAAGGTTTATCGATAAAGCTAAAGCAAAACGATTCCCTGGAAACCTCGATTACGAGTATAGCCGTGTTATGTCCCTAGAAATAAAGAAAACCCTGGAAAAAAAGTGTGAAGAACGTAGAAAAGGCGAAGCAGATGAGTGGGCTGAGCAGGTGTTTCATCGGTTGGCATGCATCAGTGACCTTCCGGCAGAAGAAGCCATCTACCATAGAAAGTGTTTCCAGTATTTCGTTGGTGGTAGAGATTTTTCGATGTTGTGCGGCTTGACAAATGGAGAGCCGCCAAAGAAGCGAGGACGTCGAAGTGTAGTAGAAGACGAAAGCAATAACTCTGCGTTTCAGCACGTGCTTGAGTATCTAGAAAAAAACGATGACGAGACGGTCACCCTAGACGAGCTCTATGGAATGAAAGATGAAGCAGGAGATGATGGTGTGTATTCAAAGAGAACACTACATCGACAGTTGGAGACACATTACAGAGACAGGGTAACAATTATATCAGTGAAACAACAACCACTTATAGTCACACTCAATAACAACGTTAACAAAATTATCCATGATGCGCATAAGAAAACGGAGAGCTGGAAAGATGTTGATACTTTGATTGATATCGTCAGTGAGTACATAAGAAATGACATAAAAAAATGCAGAAAAACACTCCCAAGTATACCCAGACACAGATGATATTAAGTCCGTGGATCACAATCTCTCTGTCTTACCAGCATCCCTCCGTAGGCTTCTTGGTGGAATAATTAAAAGCAAGAATGCTGACTTACAAACGGCATCTATTGGCCAAGCCATTATGAGCGCCACGTGTCCAAGAGGCTTCCTATCTCCTCTACAAGTTGGTCTGTGTGTGACATTAGACCACAAGTATGGGCGCCGTGATCTTATTGATCTTCTTAGTAAATTTGGTTTCTGCGCATCGTATTCTGAAGCCACCCTTTACAAGAAAAATGCAGCCATAGCGCAAGGGGTGGGCGTAGAGGAAGTTGCAGAGAACGCGGTCCTTCATTTGATAGCAGACAACGTGGACCACAACGCAAATACACTAAATGGCGAGAACGTCATTCACATGATGGGACAGATGGGAGCAGTTACCCCGGCGGTAGCCCATAGGAAGCATATTGCAAGAAACAAGATCTCACTTGAAGAAATCAAGAGAATAGGCCATCATAATATCATTTTCCAACGGGATCCCAAAGGAGCTCTCCAGCGTTTGAAATATCCCACCATCCGTCTGCTAGCGGAAGATATCGAGAACACCAAGCTGGATATCCTATGGCAGGTGTCTATGCACATATCTCAGCCTCGCCCTCTATGGTCGGGGTATATGCAGGTCTTGCACCATGAGATGTGCAACCCAGGGAAAAGTACTCAGCTCTTCTTACCGATGATAGACCTGCCGCCGAGTAGCCCTACATGCGTGCGCTCGACATTGGAGTATCTATGTGACGTAGCAGATCAACAAGGAGTTACACCTATTATCACTTTTGACCAGCAGCTGTACTGGATCGCACTCATGATCAATGAAGACCAGCCAAACAACAGCCGTCTGCGACGCATTGTGTTACTGCTTGGAGGATTTCACACGCAGATGAGTTTTTTAGGCGCGGTTGGGTCGATTATGGGTGGCTCTGGTCTGAAGGAAATGTTGACACAGGTGTATGCGGAAGGATCTGTCGACAAGATGTTAAGCGGTAAAGCAGTCGCGCGGGCAGTACGAGGTCACCTACTCATCGATAGTGCTCTCAACATAATCGCAACATCAGCTGCCCTCCGACTCCCTCTACCCTTCCTAACAGGTACACATTTAAATATTTCCTCTTCTATCATACTTGATAATACAAAATGATATTAACAAAAACTTGATCCATTTTCTAGACAACGCCGTTCCTCCTAGTACCGTGACTGGTCCGTCAGCTCCTCCCAGCAGTACCGTTGTTGGTCCGTCAGCCCCTCCCAGCAGTACCGTTATTGGTCCGTCAGCCCCTCCCAGCAGTACCGTTGTTGGTCCAGTGCCTCCTAGTACCCCTTTAGGTAAGTTGAAAAAAGGAAATAATTATGAAGAATGTTACCCGATATTAAAGTTTATTAACACTGCTTTTGCCCTTTCAGATGACAAAGATAATACCGCTCTCGTTGCGCGTATAGGCCTTCTGGTCAAAGCTGTCCAAGAGAAGAAATTAAGCCTGTATGAAGCCCTTGAGAGTAGTGCCGTTACAAAAATCAAGTCTGCCATTGACAGCTGGCGAGATATTATGGAACATAACCATCAAACCGCGAAATTATGGCTTCAGTACCAAAGGATGATCCAAATTCTGAGATCGTTTCTTCGTTCAATCAGAACGGGAGATTGGAAGTTGTACCTCAAAAGCTTGTGTGATATGCATCCGTATCTTGCAGCTGCCGGTC
>OY855903.1:48438649-48473649 GCA_963693305.1 Meandrina meandrites
TTACAAGTGAAACCGGTAAAAACAATATATAATTATATATCCCATAGAAAACAGGTAAATGTGAAAATAGTTTAGTGTGTATCAATCAGATCAATCTGCAGCTTACTTTCATAAGCAAATGCCTACATTGCGTGGTTCCAGAAAATATCCATACCCACCCCAAGGATGGTCATTGGAAATTCTGAGGGGGATGGGGTCTCAAAAACACAAATTTTTAAAAGAAAGTATGAAGCTACACTGGAAATCCCAGGGGGTGGGAGGGTCCAAACCAAAGAACCATCCTCAGGGGAGGTATGGATATTTTTTTGGCATCACACCTTGTGGAACAAAGCCTGTGCTGCAAAAAAAACTTGACCCATTAACTTAACCTGGATTAAAATTTATGGTCTGCGATAATAATTAATGATGTTAATTCTCTGTTATTTCGTTATTGTTACATGTTTTTATTGAAACAAAATTTTTTGTCATGAACCCAATAATGGAACCATTTTGGGTTCTGGGAATTTATATCATATAAATAGCTATAAATATCACTGAAGTATATTCGGGTTTAAACTGGCAACATGTGGGAGTCAATCATGTGGCAATTTTATTACATTGACACAAGGTGTATTTTTGAGTTCATTTTGAACCTTGCAAAGTCTTCAAGTCACCTGTAAATAGAACAAAACTAACAAAACTATTTATTTTGATGAAATTGCAATTTTCCAGGATGCAGACTGTATATTAAAATTAAATGACCTTTTCAGTGTGTGAAAAAAAAAAACTGGCTACTTTTATGTTGGGCTAGTGGATCCAATAATTTTTTCCACTTGCTAGATAGCCAAATGACATTTATGGATTTTTATTTTTTGTTGTAGTTGTTTCAAAAGAAACATGGGACTTTGGGTAAGGTTATAATGGTTTCACCTTGCCCAGTCTACCTGGGTCAGGCAAGGAAGAAATCAATTTTCTTTGCACCCCTCCTTTCATTAATTATTGCAGAAGAATGTCAGATTATTTTAATAATGTTTAAAAATGTTTTGGACCCTAAAGCTGAATTTTTCAAAACATTACATCACAGAAACAAATCTATGTTTGGTTTTCTTGTAGAGCAAGTTGCCAACCAAAACTAAGCTGGAGTTTATTTAAATCAAATTTACAGCTACTACTTGGCTAATTCCCATATGAGTTTAAAAAAAAAACAACCTGGGTCTTCACAAAGTGTGAGCCAACAAGTCATGAGAGCCATTCCACTATATACAAATAGCACATTGGGTAGCTTAAAAAGCTCCCTGGTTAGCCTAAGCAGTACTCCAGTTAGCCTGAGTATAGTTGGCTGAGGTAGCTTGAGGTTATGCTTATTATTGGAGTTAGGTATTTCTGGCTTGTATTGCACTTATGTGTCATGAAACATGCAAGCCATGCAAGCCATTCCAGTTAGCCTACATAAGATTCCGGTTAGCCTACATGTACATAGTACACTGTGACCAGTTAGCCAAATGGTACATCATGTTGCTTGCAGTTAGCTTTGTATTGGGATTAGGGTTTTCTGGCTTGCTTAAGTTTAAGGCCTCACGAATTTTCATATTTGCTACTTCAAAATGCTACTGAAGGTCATTCAACAACTGAAAATACAGGCATTAAAAATGTCAAACAGATTTTTTTATAAAGTAGACAAATGTGTGGTCAAAAAGCAGATCTTAAATGCCTCAGGTAATGAATGTGTGTAGAGAGAAGGATGGGAATTGCTAGAATTGACTGTCACATAACTATGTGCAAAACTAAGAGATCAACAACTACCTGAACTTGTTATAATCCATAGTTTAACTCAACAGTAATCCAGAATATCCTCAGTTCTGAATACTGTAAATCCTGTCAAAACATTAGGCATTCTATTAGTCCCAAAAATTACCTGTAGACCACAAAATGCAAAAGAAACGTAAATCCATGTTTACCAATACAATAAAACATCATGGGAAGAACAAATTTTAAGTTAAGAAATGGTCTCATTTATTAAACATGCCCAATGAGGCATTCCAAAATGTGAGTAGCACTAGTGTTTACATAATTGAAGTCTAGATTAGCTACCAGGTTGACTGAAAGTAGTCTCTAGTCTAACTTAAAAAAAGAGATCACACTGAGCTGAAATGTTTCTTCCAATTTCAACGGTATCACATCAAAGGTGTTACAGTAATTTCAAATTTCCCGGACGTAATTTTTCTTTGCGGCCTGAAATGGCCACTTGGTCAATATTTTGAGGAACATTTCCTCACGTATAAACAATGAAAGGATGCGATTCTTATTAATTTGATGTACAGCAGCTTAAAATTCAGATGACAAACATAAATAACAGTTACATGCCTCGACGAAATGACTGCCATTTAATATTATCGCCTCGTTCTCACCATCTATTTTTTTCGCCGAGCTCGGCTTTAATTCCAGTAACCTAAGTTGATAAACATGATAAACGTCGAAGACATAACCTTTAACCAGTCTAAAAAAAATCATTGTACAATGAGAAAAGCTTACCTCAGGTCCCTGTAAGTTTCTGTTAACCACGTTTTCGCACGTTTCTACTCATTCCATATTCTTCTTTATCGGGAATACAAATAAAGGAGGTATACCCTACGTTTGGGGACTCGTTTTGATCGCGTCAAGAAGGAAAAACACCGAAAAAAACTGTCCTCTATATCTCAAATTCACTCCATTAGATTCCCTTTTCTTGTCGCCATTAGTCGCCATTTTGAAAATGCTCTTGTCATGAGCCCGCAATACGGACCACGGGGAATCCGCTAGGGAGACCCACAGTAGGGGGGAGGGGAGGGGCAGCTACTTAACATCTCCCCAGTCCCACTCCTTTCGTCTGAAAGAAATTAAATCCATCCTCGCGAAAGACAATTAAAATAAGAAAAAACTGACAACGCCATCATAAAGAGCATGCACTCCTGCCTTTGGCAAAATTTTCTTTTATTCCTACCGCAAATGGTCGCTGAGTAGGAAGCCAACAAACTTTTCAATTGTATTTTTTACTGCCGTACGTTTCTAGGAAAAGTAATAATGGCCATTTTTAAAAACATTATTTAAAAATCTACAACTTCGCTTAAAAAAATCCTAAGAGGGAGATCCCAGTTAAGTTTTCAAGGGAATTTAAAAATGCAGTCCGTTCTGGTCACGTGACCGATGACGTCATAACAATAAAAGTGATAAAAATGTACTTAACATATAAATATCTACCAACATGTAATTTGTTGTTTCCTCACATTTAGTGCAACGTCAGATACGCACTTGTACCCAGACTCCCACTTTTAGAAAATTGTACATAGCTCCCTTAATATTTATATTTTGTTCGGTACCCGGGCAGTCTGAAATGCCTCACACCAATGTGCTTCAAACTGCAATGACTGCTTTTTCAGTAACAAAATATCTTCGTCACAGTGAGCAAAAACGAACTTCAGAGCAATGTCACGTGACTAATGACGTCATCGCCCTACGTCTTATACAAGAAGTGGTTATTGTTAAGAGTTATTTCTATACGACGTTGTACTCCTGCTGGCTTCAAACCAACCAAGTTATTTGGCATTGACGATTTTTCAGTTGCAAAGGATTTTGGGAAGGTTTTTATTATAATTATATATTGTTTTTATAATTATTATTATTATTGTTATTATTACAACGCCAAAATGTGTATTTCAGTTACACATATTTACCGTTTACAAAATTACGTTAAAATATTCAAATCAATCTGTATTACACCCCTTCGAGAAAAATTCATTGCGCTCAAACAAAAGAAAATAACGGCGACATTTGCAATGAAGTGAATACAACATGCATTTTTTCGCGGAGGAAGTCAGTACACCTCGACTTGACTATTTTAGCGTAATTTTCAAACCGCTATATCGTATGATAACGCAACTCTTTCGTCACCCACAGAGACCCAGGGGCAGTTAGTCGTAGCGAAACGAAGTGAACCGGGCAGAAGTCGCAGCCAGCATACCAGAGCCGAGTCGAGTTTTTCAGCCCGATTTCTATTGATAACACTGTACAAGCCTTGACATGACTCCCGTCCGTGTAACCTTTTCACCTGGGGAAACGAAACCCGGGGTAAATTTCCAGTTACGTTTTCCCTAGTAAAGGTCTTTCCCCTAGGTAAAAGTCTATAGTGTGATCACATCTATTGAGTGATTGTTTTTTCCAACAATTTCTTTCTTTCAGGAGGTTATTACTCAGACACCTTAGCATACGTCAGCAAGCAATGCAAAAAGTGTCCAAATGGTACATTTGTTTCTGATGATAAGAAACCGGGAAAGCGAGCACGGGACTGCGTGGCATGCCCTCAAGGTAAGCAGCTATGGGCCCAGATTAGTGTGCAAAACTGTGAACATATGGATACTTCGATAAGCATCTGTGCCCTCGGCAAAAGTTTATTATCAGTTGGTCATGTTGTTGATGTCACATTAATATACCACATGATATTTGCACTTGAAGCACCGTGTTTTGTTTTGGTTTTGTTTGTTTGTTTTTTTCGCAGGAACAGATACCAACTCCTTTGCCGGATTTCGTGCTTGCAAATGCCTGACAGGATTTCATCGCACTCACCTTTTCAAGGGCTGTCAGCCTTGTCAAAAAGCCGGTCTGCGGTGTTTTAATGACTACGCCACTCTAGAGCAGGGCTTCTGGTGGAAGTGGCACAATGACACATTGAAAGGCTTGTACCGCAACTTTACACAAAATCTTAACTCGTCAAGTCCTTCTTTTGACTCACACGTTGTTGAATACCCGTTCAACATACCCAAGCCCTATGAATGTCCAAGAAAAAAATCATGCCTCGGTGACCTGGATTCTAGTTGCAAAGACGGTTATGAAGGTCCACTTTGCGAAGTGTGTAGCCACGGGTACTATAAAAGATTTCAAACATGCAAAAAATGCCCGTCAAGGGCTTGGATGGCAGGACAATTGGCAATCACCACAGTTTTGTTGGTGATACTCGTTGTGGTCGTCGTATGGACAAGCATAAGGAAAACCAAGCGAGGCAAACAACGTCCTCTTGTAGACATTATTTTGGCTAGGCTGAAAATCATCATAGGATTTTACCAGGTAACGTTTGGATTGCTAGAAGCTTTTTCTTTCGTAGAGTGGCCAGATTCCTTGGCTGTCATCTCAAAGTATTCGGAAATGCTTCAACTCAATGTCCTGCAGATTGCTCCACTGCATTGCCTTCTTCCTCAACTCAAAGTGGACGCGTTTGGAAGTTTGTTCGTCATTTTGGCGATGAACGCTTCAGCTGTATTGTTTGCAGTGGTTGCTTACTGGGTTAGGAAGTTAATGATACTAAGGAACAGCCAGCTCGACGATGAGCCCAAATCCAGACAAATTTCCCAGGCTAAAGAACTTGTTTACAGAAACCTGTTTTTCTTCCTCTTTGTGACCTACCTTAGCACCTGTTCTAAGACTGCAAATGTTCTCCCGCTCACATGCCGTGAGATTTGTTATGACAATACAGGTGAATATTGTTTCAAGTATCTTAAATCCGACTTCACTGTTGAATGTCGCAGTGCAAGGTACAAGCGCTTGGTCATCGTGGCATATTGGGCAATCGTCTATATCGTCTCTTTACCACTGGCCGCTTATGGAGTTCTTTGGAGGAAACATAGAGATTTCAAGGTAACGGAAGACGAAATAAGACCGCGCCAAAACTCTAACAACGAACTAGCTGCAGGTTTGCGATTTCTCTGTGAGAATTACAACGCCAAATCGTGGTATTGGGAAGTTGTTGAAACAGTCCGTAAAGTCATCTTAACATCTGGCCTAATCCTCGTGGGAGGGGAGAGTAGGGCGTATATTGGCTTGGCATGTGTCGTGTCGGGACTCTATGGAATGTTCTTTGCGTATGTAGGCCCAGTTGAAGACCGTTTTGAAAACAGACTGATGCTTATTTCCCTTGCTGTTACTTTTGTCAATCTGGGTATTGGTGCTGTCAGTAAAATCCCCAAGGAAAATGTCCCAGCGTCAATTGACCCGTATGTGGACTCTGTTATGTTCAAGATACTGGTGATTGGAGCGAATACATTGGTGATAGGTTTACTAGTTGGTAAGTCTTTATAAAATTATATGCAAGTAACAGGCTTGATTGTGAAGAAATGCAAAACAAAACATCCGCCCCCACCATCCCTAGCCAATCACTATGTACATCCAAATTAAAGGCAAACGCCAGCAATATCAGGATTAGCAACTATTTAATGCTGGTAATGCATTGTTTGGATGAACACTTAACTGAAAATAACTGACTTACTTTCTTTACAAATCGCATGCCTTTTCTCAATGTCTTAAATAAGTGACATGCTATATGACAAAAGCCGAAGGAGTCAACACAAAACGAACAGTTTTGCAAGTCGAATATGTATAAGTGCTTTGAACCAAAATTGAAGGTAAAAAGTGTGAGGTATTTGAACAACGTTAGCACGAGTGAATGGCGTCCACTTGGCCATTTATCAGTATTCCTAGACAACTGTAAACCCTTCTCCCTAAGATAAACATTAACAAATATATGCTAGGAGGCGAGTGTAGACTAGTGGTTAGGGCGCTGGACTAATCTAAAGTTCCCGGGTTCAAATTTTCCTCCCTGCTTCTAGATGGGATTTGTTTAATTCGGTAGTTGCGAATTCAACTCCTCCACCCCTTGCAAATAGCCAACTGGTCAGTCTCCTGCCAGTTGGGATTTTGAACATATTTAAGTTCTATTTACAACATTTGTTTGCTTATTCACATTGTCTAGAATTAGCACAACAGTGTTAAATACTCTACCTAAATAAATTGATTTTGTTTAGAGTGCTTTATGTTACGCTTTAATTCCAGTTCAGTACGCTATCTACCTTTACCGCTTCATAAAAGAATGGCGCAAAAATCCCAAATGGTCCATGTCCTGTTGCCTGGCAATGCTCCTGCCTCTGAATGATCTACAGGGAGAAATACGAGGCCTGGTAGGAAGGAACGTCATGAGACAGCAGCTTCAAAGTGGAAGGATTGGCATGCCTTCCGTAGCGGGTGCTGTGAAGGACACTGGAGCTGTCGACTTTACTCTTGAGGAGGGGGATGATGACTCGACAGAGGATCAGGACCAACATAATAACAGCCACAGTCCGCGAATACTAAGAAGCCTTGAACTTGAAGATGCTTCCATTAGCGATCTTACTTTTTCTCCTCTTGTGGCTCATTATCGACGTAGGAAGAATGATACTAAACTGTAAGAAGGGAAAACCGTGGTGAACGAGGTAACAAACTGTTTCGTCATCCCAATCAATTGTTTTGTTCTCTATTCCCCGACCAACTCAATTTTTCTGCAGAAGTAGGAAAAACTCTTTGCTCCTGGGTTTCTAAGGAAGGCCTTACGCCTAAGAATAGCTCTAATATTTGTAGTTCCCTCCTAAACATCTTTGAATACCTTTGAAATGGCAAGTTCTCGTTATCAAGGCCTATTATGGCGTAGTTATGATTCACCCTTCTGATTTTGAGAAATAAATTGGTGTTTTTTTTGCTGTTTGTTTGTTCGTTGCTTTTATTTTGTCCTTGCTCGACCGATCAACCCACGATTGACTACGTGATGTTAGACAAAACATATCGGGACGGCCTTATGACGAGAATTACGAGCACAGTAGTATAGTCTAATATAGATATTTGTCTTTTTCGCCCGATAGTGGGTATCGTTTTTATGTTTAAGAGGGATCTTCAATATCGATCAATTTTTCAGGGCATATAGACATTAATGTTCAGCTGAAAAGATAAATATAAGAAATCCCGTGTTAAAAAGGATTCAAACACAGGAAAACGATTCTTGGCGATACGGGAATTGAAAAGTGTATGATATTTTTTTCAATAGTTTATTCAAGGTACGCACTCCAAATATAGAAAATTTGTGTAATGGAATACTGTTGTAACATATTTACGTCCTTTAATTTATTTGCAGGAAAATCCATCAGTTTCTCATAACACAGTCCTTCAGGTACATGAATAAAATACACTATATTTGACTTCACAACCAAGAATGCGAGATTCCAGTTCACTGACAATTCAATTCTTTGAAGCAAAGATTTGGAAGCGAGCGAACGAACCAGTCTTCTACAGGATTTGCTTTCAGAACCTAACCGAACTGACTAGCCTCTTGCTTTACTTTCAATATTGTCAGGTCAGTTTCACAGAATCGAATGATCTCTGCATTTGAAGGTTAATCTCGACAATCATGCTATAGTGGTAACCTGTACCGCATGGTCACGTTGTAGGAAATGGTGCGTGACAACCAAAGAAATGTGGATTGCGTCTGAGCTGCTTTTTTTTCGCTGGTAGAGAAGAGTACTTTTTTACTAAAATTATTTTAGTGATGCATCCAGCTTCTTGTGCACACTGATTCTTTTGGAAATGCTATGAACATGGCGACGACCGGAAATACGTCTGTTGTGTTTCGCAGACTTTCAAAGGTACCGATTTGTGAATGCGCTTTCTGCATGTAGAATCATACTTTAAATTTTGCATATTTCGTGGCTATCCTTGGAGTGAAATCATTGTTAATTGCGATGACTGTTGCTGTTGTGTTTTACACAAGTAGTTTTTACAGCGCGACTTTCAAAACCGTTAATTCAGTGGAATGTAAATATCATGGAAGTTAAAAGTCAACGTTTTGTTGGGCAAATAGTTTCTAACTCCGCTTTGAAGATCAGTCCATATCTTTTGTGCTATGTCGTCTCAAGTAGTGTAATTGTTTGGATAATCAGTTATGAACTGTATTACAGCACGATAGGGTAAGATATAAGTACCATTCGAAGTAACAGTAGTAACAGTAATAGTCGAAGTCTTTCAGGTTAAATATTTTTGTCAGGGTGTCGCAGTTGGCATGAATATGAAAAAGTGGAAGTATCCGAACTTTTTGGCATACAAAGGTCATTTAATGTATGGGGGGGGGGGGGTTAACTTATCCGTTCAAATCTTCATTTTTTGCAGTAATTTAACGGGTAGATACATTTTGGTTTGTTTAACTTTTGTATTGATTTACCTTATCTGTAATTGGTTGGATTTGGTCCTTTTCTTTTTTTCTTTTTCTTAATTATTATTGTAGATTTAAATTTTGAGACCAATAAGGTTGATAGACATTTGATAGTTTCATATGTAGAAATCAAGCCAAACTGTGTTTAAAATGAATTAATCAAATCTACATTCATTATAACTGAATTATTTGCCATAGAAGGTATATTCAATTTATTGGCCAAAAAGAACACATAATAAGCTCACTTTTTTGGCTAACTACCACAAGTTTATTATTGCGTTTGAAAATTAATAGACCATTTTACAGTTGTCTGCTCAGTAACCAGTCCTTTGAATGGTAGCGAGGCTAGAGGTGACCTTGTTTTGATACAGACCTCACTGCCTTTGTGTTGTAAATCAAGTTCTGATGCTAATGGCTTGCATTTACATCATAAAAGCAGAGAGGTTTGTATCAATGCAAGGTCACCTCCAGCCTCGCTACCATTCAAAGGCTAGGCTACTGAGCAGACAACTGTAAAATGGCCTATTGAGCTTTATGCATTATTGTATTGTACGGTCACAGTTGCGCATTAATAAGGATTTAGTTGGCATAGACTAGAGGTGTAGAGGTAGGGTCAAAATATCAAGCTTCAATAGTGTTGCAAAGAATAAACAGGTGCAAGGTGATGTTGGAAAGCTATCTGGAGTAGACATTGCATAATTTCTTAGCACAATCTAAATAAAAAACCCGCTCTGATTAGAAGTGTCTACTATTTGCCCATGGGAAGAGTAAGCTAACGAGTACTTTCAACCTGAGGGTCAACGTGATATACATTTAAGACTGAGTGTCAGTAAAAATCGAAGAAAATTCGAAAAAATGTGGCCACGGTCAAAAAATCGATTTGGCTCATACTTTGTCAGTTTGATCATTTTTCGTGAATTTCTGCCGTTAAATTGAATATTTCACAAAAACTAACTTCGTATCTTTCAGTTACATACCTAGGCCTTCAAATTGACCTAGTATGAGCGAAATCGAATTTTTGACCGTGGCCACGATTTCTTCGATTTTTACTGGCACTCACTCTTAAATCGATATAAAATGCGTCTCAATGTCGTCATCAGATGCTGGGATCTTTCTGGTCTGCGCCAGGAACGTATCCAGCTTCGCCATAAGCGCGCGCTACCGCTGTCACAAAAAACAAAGTGAATGTTCACCTTCGAATACAGAGTGTTGTGAGTGCTGTCTGTTAACGGCATTTTTCACGCTGATGGAGAGACAAAAAAATTGAAACGTACCAGACAGTATTGTTTTATAGCACATCAACAATACTTTTGTTCAACTGTACACGTCTGTCGTGAGAGCACACTGTGGACATTATTTCCATTGTTTTACGTTGTCATCGGTCGATTGAAAACCTGTTGTTTGGCTTTATACTACCTTTGGTGTTTCCAGAACGAGGAATATTCATGTCTTTATGTCCTATTCCACCATGCTTTTGTTATAGCGGCATTTTGTCGATTGTCGGTCATTAATATATTGATAAGAGTGTTTTGCGATGGGGTTAGTGTATACCACGGATATGTTTGTCCATGCTAAGTTTCGCTTTATACTACCTTTAATTTGCTCCTTCTAAAACGAGGAATATTCATCTGTTTATGTTCTCTCTCACCTTGGTTTTGTTATAGCGGCGAAAACGGCCACGCTATGTTTGGCTTTATACTACCTTTGGTGTTTTTAGAACAAGGAATATTCAGACGTGTTTATGTCCTCTTTCACCGTGCTTTTAATTATAGCGACGAAAATTTCCATGCCATGTTTGCCTTGTTGCTTCCTTTGGTGTTTTTAGAACGAGGAATATTCATGTGTTTATGTCCTCTTTCACCGTACTTTCGTTATAATAGCTTGCAAACGAATCGACAACGTTGGATCGCCGGGTCTGTTGTCATTAATGAGATGCGATTTTCCGATCGAAATCATCCACGTTTCGGGGCGCGTCCATTCGACGAATCGATCGATCCGACAGTCTTTACATCCAGCTAATAACTAATGAGTTGTAATTTTCCGATCGACAAGTTTTCTTTTCGAATGGAATCTAGTCGACAGTGTTGGATATGAGTGGATCTACAGAACGGGGAAAGGAGAGATTTCCTCAATATGTGAGTATTCACACGTCTGCAAGAGAGGATTTCAGATTTCTCTTGAGCCCTGACTTCAACTAGAGGCCGGGATAACGGAACCCAGATTTCTTATTATCTCCTCCATGGTATAAGGATGCACTGTTAATTATTTTGTTAGAAATTTAATAAATCTGACTCCCAGATACGACCTTACTTCATTTAGAAAGGCTGCGATCGCAAGCATCGCATAATGAAAATAGACGTTCCCAGAGAGGGAGGGGAGGGGGATTTTGTACTCACATATATGGGTTATGCAGATAAGTGCCGCGCGGGATTTGATATGGTTTTTGAGGTCCTCCTTTTAACATTTTGTTCCCGGTGCGATCCTTAGATAGGGTACCTTAATTCTATCAGCTAAAATAACAGTGCGTAAACGCCAAGCTAAACGAAAATATGGTCTAATAAAACTGAACTATCCGTTTATTATTAGCAATGCGATTTTCCACAGATTTGTGCGTGGTTAGCAGTTGTTTGGGTAGTCACGCAGCGTTTCTCCTCCCCTTGAATATAGGGTGTCATTTTCTGGTTTTAGGCCTTTAAAAGAATATCAATTTTCGTTTTCCTAGTCGTTAAATGGCTCAGGATTAAAGAACCTTCGCGTCACAAACCAATTCTTAAAATCAAATTTGCGCGTTTTCGAAAGTAAAAGATTTTGCCGCAACAAACAGTTACGTGAAAAATCGTTCAGCAGGCCATGTTACACGACCGGTAACGCTTTTACCGCAACAGTGTTGTGTTAAAAACGTCGGGCGGTAAATATCGACTTGTGTAACATCACCTTAAGGCAGGGGTTCACCTGAAGCCCGTTTCTCCACCGCTTAACTTAGGTTTAATGGAATATTTCGCTCCCGTTTCAAGCATTCCCAAAACCCTCAGCTCATCCCACAAAGCTGTTTACCGGTGTTTTGTAAATTTTTTGGTGATTTGGGGGGATTTTTGGGATGAGATAGTTTTTCTCAAAGGATTAATAAAAATTGGAGAAATAAGAAATATTCAAGATTTAAAGTGCTACTATGATCAAATTTTCACCCCTTGACATTTTAGGCGTTTCAAAGACTATTTAACAAAAGATTCAAAATGCCGCTTTCCGTTTTCAAATATCGATTTTAGTTGCGGAGATATTTTAGGTTAAAAAAATTGTAAAATATGCAAATTAGGGGACTGATGACGTCATCTACTCAACCCAATTTTTTGTCAAGTACAAAAATAAAGTTATCTCGGTCATTTTTCTGCAGAGGCCAATGAAACTTGGCAGACTAATAGTTCCACAGCTGACACGCCTATACCTGTAATAAAATCACGTTACCATGGCAACTCACTCTTTTCCAGTCCCCATCAATTTGTTTTTAATATTTTAGAATTTTTCAGTTCGAAAAAATTAAACCCAGGCAAGAAATCTGCCAAATCCATTGATATGCTTGCCAGATGTCGCATATATAGCATTTTCTACAAATATTTAAAAAGAATGCCAGAATTGTTCAGAAAAGCCTTTAGCATTGGGGGGATCTGGAACCTAGTATGTTGTCATGGTAACCAAGTTGTATAGTTCATATTGTGAAACACTATTAGCAGAGTGTTACTGCAAAGAATCAGAGACTTTCAATACAAATTGGCTGAGATATCACTTTCTTCGTATTTAACCAGAATTCGGTTGAGTATATGACGTCATTACTTTGTTAATTTGCATATTTTAAAAACTTGAATATCTCTGGAAAGAAAAGAGATATTGGAGAACAGTAAACGGCATTTTTCTTCTCATAAAGAGTACTTGTTAATATTTTAAAATGGCTACAAAAGAAAATATGCGAAAAATTAGTAGATGAACACCCAAGCAGTCCCCTGGGGACCTGGGGTGCTCTTGCGTGGGGGTCAACTGTCTGGCAGTGTTTCAAATCATTTTCTGTCTTCTTTCCCTTCTTAAAACCTCTTAAAATTTCACTCAAATTCACGTTTACTCCCGCCTTAAGTTCTTACGTTTTCGCCAACTCTCTACTGAGGGCGCCTACCATTAGCCAGAACAAGCCGGCTGGACTGGAATATTCGAGAACAGTTTTCCGTTGTTATTTCAGTTTTCCGTTGTCCTTAATGCTTAAATATTAAATATTGTGGTGGATTGGTAAGAAGATCTCGTCAAAAAGGGCCATTTCGTGTTCAAAATTATCTGACCGGCCAGCCAGGTCTGACTTAATAATGAGCGCTCTAATATTCAGCCCTTTACCAATTTTGCACCTTCACTTGCAATTAGAGTATCTCTAAGGCATAACACAGCGAGACACATTTATTACAGAGGACTATAAACAGGTTGAACAAGTCTGGCCCGAGTCTGGCCCTGCATCAACAAATCCGTAGACAATTATTGTTGTTTGCATGGCAGCACTTCATGTTATTCTATGTGTAAACATTTTCCTTTTTTATTTTTTTTTCTCTGTATCCAAGAAGCTACACCTAATGTACAATCTTTTACATGTAAAGCATGCATTTCTCTGTCTCGAATACACATATAATCAGAGACGTGACTTGCAGTAGCCGTAAACACGTATATTTAAATGTTATTAATTATGTAGGGAGCATGGAATCACTGCTGTGAATGACCAAACTTTAATTAAAAATTCACGCAGGTGAAAAACATTTGTCTTTTATGCGTCATTTTATGGAAATTGCATGACGTGGCCCAGGACTGCTGTTCGATTAAAACTTTTCCCAACACTCTTTGGCTAATATTAGGGAACAAATATAAACTTTGCTTTCATTTTTGTTTTACAACTCCTTTAAATACGCCACAAAGAGCACAAGAATTTCTCCATAAATTTGTTGATGTGAAACATTAAGTCTCCTGGTATGGAATCCTTTAAGACGCCATCTGAACACCACTTTTTTAATGAAAAAAAAAATGTTTTTGAAAGCATAATCACAAGCACGCCGGCCAGCCGACAGTAAATTGAAATCTGTATTTATTTTACATATTTATTTTTCTCCTTCAGTTGTTCGCCGCAATTACGACAGCAACTATCAGCTAATGAGAGCGAGGTGCAAATGCCCGATGTCTATCTAAAGTGTTGTTTATAAAGGTAGAAGTAATTATTTATACATAATACCGTCTAAAAGTCAATTTAGCGACTGGTTGTTAAAATTGCAGACTTATGAATAATGACTGACTTCTAGCTGGGTAATGTTAACGCGTTGGTCTTCCAAATAGAGGCAAAGTGTATCACTGTGGCTGAAAGAGGTGAGTTATATGGAACAAAAATTGAAATTAAACAAAACCAGTCGAAATAGATCAAGCGGACAGCTTCAATTGGCAAGCCATTTAGACGTCGGCGAAATTTTCCTCGAAGAAGGCTTCAACGAGATTTCACTTTGTTTGGATATGAATGATGTCTTTTATCAATTTTAACTTCGATGAGAGAGGGAGAGAATATTTAGCACAGAAACTGTTTCCACTGGAATTTTTTTTCTTTTCATGCTTAACGCTCAAGTAAGGGAAAATTAACTAAACGCATTCGCCATCGCCATTATCGGACGTTTTCCACATTTTAATTCACGGACACAACTGAAACACACCTGCCTGATTTGAAACTTGTCACATATCTGGCCAATCCTGATGTCAGGCGTTCTTCATCCTTTAATGAATTTGGGTTTTATTTAAATTAGTAGTCACCGAGCGTGTTTTATTGGAATTCCGCCAAACCAATTGGTTTTTCAAATGTTTTCCTTTCGTTGATAGAACACAACTGCTCTTACGACAAAGGAAAGTTATTCGTGATTTAGGATTTACAATTGATAAAATGGTAGGTTTTGCACTGCAAGCTACTGCACTACTTCAGAGTTTCTTCTACTCGGCTGAACCTCGTTGGCAGACGTGTTCTATCCGCGAAACTAGTGGTTCTACCATTTCTCTTCTATTTAGCAATTAGACTATGATGCCGACTTTTCAAGGAGCAAATAGCCAAAAAGGCGCAACGCATCGCTTTTTGAAAGCAGGGGTGAGTAGTCTAATCGTTGTAGATCTTTTGAAAGCGTTGGCAAAACCCGCATCATCAGAGTGGCCCATATACATGACACTGATAACACGACGTGCTCTAAAAATCAATTTAGCGACAGGTTGTTAAATTGCAGACTTATGAATAATGACTGACTTCTAGCTGGGCAGTGTTAACGGGTTGGTCTTCCAAATACAGGCAAACGTGTATCACTGTGGCTGAAAAAGGTGAGTTCATATGGAACAAAAATTGAAATTGAACAAAACCAGTCGAAATAAATCAAGCAGGCAGCTTCAATTGTAATTATGGTGCTAGCATAAGCCATTTAGATTTCAGCGAAATTCTCCTGGAAGAAGACATCAACGAGATTTCACTTTGTTTGGATATGAATGATGTATTTTATCAATTTTAACTTGGATGAGAGGGGGAGAGAATTTTTAGCACAGTAAGGGAAAAGTAACAAAACGCATTCGCCATCGCCATCGTCATCGCCATTGCCATTATCGGATGTTTTTCACATTTTAATTCACGGACACAACTCAAACACACCTGCCTATAATTTGAAATTTGTCACTTATCTGGCCAATCCTTTTCTCAGACGCTCTTCATCAATTAATGAATTTGGGTTTTATTTAAATTAGTAGTCACTGAGCGTCTTTTATTGGAATTCCGCCAAACCAGTTGGTTTTTCCAATGTTTTCCTTTCGCTGATAGAACAGAATTGCTCGTACGATAAAGGAAAATTATTCGTGATTTAGGATTAAACATTTATAAAATGGTAGGTTTTGCACTACAAGCTACTGCACTCCTTCAGAGTTTCTTCTACTCGGCTGAACCTCGTTGGCAGACGTGTGCTATCTGCGAAACTAGTGGTTCTCCCATTTCTCTTCTATTTAACAATTAGACTATGATCCCGAGTTTTCTATGAGCAAATAGCCAAAAAGGCGCAGCGCGTCGCTTATAGAAAACTGGGACGAGTAGTCTAATCGTTGTAGTAGACACTCTGAAAGATTGCAGTCCAAAAAATCAAGAATAATTGGCCCTGTAAAAAGCAACGAGTGCGATCGCGTTTTATCAGCGAATAGAAAACAACTGGAGAACCAATCACATTCGCGGATTTCAAACAGATCACGACTGAAACTATATTAATCGCTGATAGAACACGGTCATTTGCGCGTTCCTCTTTGAAGAGTTATTTATTCTTGATTTTTCGGTTAAAAGTACAAACAATTGTAAGTTCTGGACTGCAATTCTCTAGACCTTCTACTAAAACAATTTGACTTCTCGCCCGGGTTATCTGTATAGTCAACTCGACTGCGCTTCGTCGATTATTCGCTCATAGAAACTCAGGTCGTAGTCTAATGCTAAATTAACAGAAAATTCGGGCTCATCGTTTAATTGGTAACTAGAATATTGCAGTAACTGCTTTTCAACTTAACAAATTAAAGTTCTTTCTATTCATTTCTCCCCAAAATACAGGTCCGAATTCCCTATTGGTCTGTATACACCTTATTGCAATAAAGTTGTCATATTGAAGGGAAAAGTAGGTAAATGAGAATTAATTAGCTTACACACTGTAGCTGGAAGCATTTATGGGAAACTCAGGAGCTTATTTCTGTACAGATATTAATCGTACAATAAGATAAAATGATCGACGTGCATTTGGACATTTAATTCAGTTTGGGGTGAGTTTCAAACGTTCACCTAATTATTCCTTTTCTCCGTTTTTCCAATAACAACGTTATTGCAATTAGGTTTGAAGATCGATGCACTGATTCGGAGTGAAAAGAATCAATTCAACCGGCAAAGAAAGGCCTAAAGAAGGGTCTAAAGGAATTGAATTGCATTTTATGGAATGGGTACCGACCGCTTTTTGTTTCTATGGTAACCTGATTTTTTGCTTTTGTGTGTGCATTTGTCATTAGGAGAAGAGATAATTTTTATTTGACAAATAAAGTTATCATGCCCAATAAAGTTTTCAATCGAGTTGGGATCACGAAACGGTTATACGCTTTTTCGCCCATTCTTCGCTAATTTGTGTTTCTAGTTACTGGTAAAAATAAATGTCAATATTATTATAGCGGAGCTCCAGCGCGCGAAGCGCGCCAGCGGAGCACCATGGGTAAGAAAATTTGGTAAACCACCAAGCCGAGAAAATTTGGTAATCACGTGACCGTACGTCCGTCCGTCCGTCCGTCCGTCCGTACAGACTCTGGGGGAGGGGGAGGGGAGTCACAGGACAATTATCGCTTGGTTACTGCTAAATCTTTGATATTGAACTTCCATGTCATGGTCAATTGACAGCTGTCAAAACAAGGTATCCGCTGACCAGTATCACATGACCATATCGCGGGCTCAGGCGTAGAGCTATTCGAGGTGACGTCTTTTTTGGAAGTTGACCGCTGACCAGGTTATGGTTTTCCAATTGATCGCGGGCTCAAGTACTCAGTTTTTACTTAGCCTCACTTAGCCTGATAATTTTATCATCGCGTAAATTCAGATTTAAATAAAGGGCAAGGTAAATAACCCACAAGCTCTGCTTTTAGCCTTGGCTAAATCTATTTTAGAAATAATTAGTTTAGTTTTATTTCTCATGTTAAATAAATGATCGGGACATTTCATTTCAACTTAAACGAAGCGATTGTTCGAAAAGGCGGTAAATCTTTGGTACGCTGTTCACCTTTAAAGCTGAATGAAAGACGCGAAGAAAGCTGCTGGCGAACATCAATTTTCGTGAGTATTTCTCCCTTTATTTACTCATGTACATCATGGAAACTTATGCCAAATGATTTAGGACAACCTCTTAACGGGAAGATCCGAAATAATTGCCGATTTGAACATGATATACTGGATAACAAGTCAAAAAGAGCGCGATGTCCAGGGTTCGACCTGCAGCTGAGCAAGGCTGAATATCACTGAATTGAGCTCAAACAAAAGTGAATTCAGAGCCGATCAAGTTCACTGAAGTGAAGGATAAAAGACTGTTAAAGGCTACAGCGATGGAAAGAAAGAAATTGTTGTTCGGTGATAATTCATATAATGAATATGTTGCTGGTGTTGGACTAAGCTTGCAACGAGGCTGCCGTGTTCGTGTCCGATATTATTATTGGACTGGTTTGAAAGCTTTGCTCTGCAGAATTTATAAGCCTTCTTCAATAATGAGGTAACAAACGTAAATGTATGCACTAAGCATAAGCCTAATTTTATATTGAGAGAATTATACTTCATTAATGGATGAATTTGAAGTTGTGTCGGTTTTCAGATCTTCACGTAAATATTTATCAAGCCTGTTCATGTTTGTACATTTTACACATTAATTTTGTTTAGAAAATATTTTGTTTAGACTAATTATTTTCAGTTTTAGTTAGTGGAGTTAACTGTGGTGTTCATTATTAGATTTTGAAAACAAATTATTTAGCTTCACGGATCAAAATCACGATTTTGGCTCGCTTGCATTTGTTTTGTTTCTCTTATCTATGCTTATTAGTGAGTGTGTTGAATTTGCCGGTTTCGTTGCGAGTTACCTGTGCTAGGCTGAGTGGGTTCAGACTTAACCTACCGCATATTTACTTCCCAGAAATGAAGAAAATTCATTCAGTTCTCTACATAAAATTCTCTTAGGCATTTTAATAGCAACGCGTACGATAAAACAGAATTAGTAAATCATGCAACCAAACCGCAACGGAAAGAAGACAGTTCAAAACAGTCAAAACAACATTGTAAGCTTATTCTAAGTTAGCGTGCACCACTTTCCAAATCACAAACTGCCACAATTCTTACACAAAAACTGCTTTAAAATGACTTACATAACCGGCACCATCAATTTGCAGAGTTTGTTTTGCCGCCGTGATTTTCTCAGTTTGCCGTGCATGGCGTGAGTTCATTTTGTTTACTGTGTTAAGCAGCGAGTTCACTTTGTTTTCTGTTTTTGCCTTGAGTTGATTTTCTTGCTCTGATGGTTTTGTAGTAATAAAAACAAGGTCAAGGTTCTTTTTACATTGAATAACTCATAGAGGTCCTAGAGGTGTATCACGAATTAGTGTACAGTAAACGTTGTAAAAAGTTTTACTAAGATTTGTTTTGCGTCTGCGTGCATACATGAGGAACCCAATAAAGTGCACTCGTCAATTTCAATATAGTGTGGTTTCTTATTTGGTAACACTGTAATTTACTCGAGCAAAAAAATGATAAATGGGAGCTCCGCTTTTAGGCCTGCCTAAATGTATATATTATGGATTGTCTCTATGATATCTAAATATTGTTCACCTCTTTCCCTAGCTACATACATGAGCATTAATTAATCTAAATTTATTACCGACTGTCTTGCAGAACGGTAATGATGCGTCATATGTCACTTCCAACGCGAAGGACGCTGCTGTTTCTTCTTGTTTGTGCGTTGTATATAAAAGGTATCATTTTAATTATTTATTTATTTGCCAATTTATATTTTCTCGTTCTTATTAATCTTTTTTGGTGTTTGTGTATTTCTGTATTTGCGTTCCTTATCTTTTAGATAGTGGAGAGTGAGAAAAAAATATACCATTTGGGTTAGAGCTTGCCAAGAATCACCTAATGAAAAATACTTTTTGGCGTTTACAAATTGTAAACGAACGGCACAGCTAAACATGAAATAACTTAAGATGCTTTGATTGTAAATGAGAATCAGTTAGTCGAGAAAGAAAATAATATGACTTGACTGAGCACTCGATTGGCCAATTTGAAATTATAACATTACAAATTCGATACAGTAGATAATTTATAGATCTCCTGAACAGTTTTAGGCGTAAAAAGTGGCATTCCATCTTTAAACTTTTTCTTTATTTTTGTGGGTGACCATTGGAATGAGACTGTAGTCTGTGAGTTCAAAATATTATTTAAACCTTGAAGTTGATTTTAAGAAACACCACCCATTGCAGTAATTGCCATTAGTTTACATGTAAACAAAAGATATAACATTCTCGCTGTTCAAATTTTAATTCCACTTTAAATACAGGTTCGACTGCTGCACCATGTTCCTTCAAGGTTGAAGGTTCTGAAGGTACCATCCGCTCTCCTCGTTTCGGGAGCGTCACTCTCTGCAGCTGGCTAATAACAGCACCAATCAACTACAACATTTTCTTGACATTTGCCACATTTCAGTTATATTACAAAGCTGATGATCCTGCTGAAATGGAAAACGAATCAACTCGGCTGCAAATCTGGGACGGAGAAGATGAAAATGCTGCCTTACTTGGAAGTTTTCGTGGCACGCGAAGACCGTTTTCTTTGCAGTCAAGCGGTCGAAATCTTTTTCTTCGTCTTATCGTCGACCCAGATGCGCCTCTTTGTAACTTTGAAGGATCGTACCTTGCTACAACTACCAAAGGTACAATATATAGTGGTACGCCACGCCTTATAAAAATGATAACGCACTACTACTCGTTTATTGATATACAATCGTGGCCAAAAGGGTTTGGGACGCTTTTTATGTGGAAATTGCAAGTAACCAACAATCTACACTCGCATATGTAGCTTTACAAAGATCTTTCTGCCACATCCCCTGCACAATGTTGAAGTAATGAACTGTAGAAGATTTTGGACATACGCTGGACTTCTCACACCCAGATAGCCCGGGAGGTAGAAGGACATATAAAGAATTGCTATTTTGACAGTGTCCAAACTTTTTTTACCAGAACTGTATAATTAGGTAAAATATACTTCTGTGTCGTGTTTTTTTTGGAAAAATGTTATCTCTTCCGTTCTTAGAAAAACCCAATTTGAAGATACCAGGTTCTGTTGTGAAGGCTTTGCCAGGTCAGTGGCTGTGGTGCTCAGCCACGGGAACTCCTCCTGTGCATGTAGGAATAATGAAAAGCGGTAGAGTTCTAACAAACAGCACGGAGTATGCTATGGTGCGTGTTAACGGCGAGGGCACGTACAGATGCGTTGCAAGTAATGAGGCTGGAATGGACTCCAAAGACATGCACGTCACTCTGACGACAAGTAAGTTCATCTTCATTTCGATGCGCCCTTTGTAGGAGTTAATCAAGTTACGTAATGTTTAATAAAAGAGCAGCAGTGTTTTATCAAGTTTAAAACACGAGGCGCGAGTGTTTTAGACTTGATAAAAACAGGAACTGTGAATTAATTAAACTGCTTCAAACTCTTCTAACGTAGATCAATTCATTCTTGCACTAATATTTAGATTTGGGGTTATTTTGGCCTAGAAAATTGGATGTAAAGTTTAGCCGTGTCTTTATCAGATATAAATACACTCATTAAACATGACAGACAAAGTTTTATCAAAAACAAGACTCTTAACAGATACGTTGCATTGCTGTTAAGGATTTGTGGTGAGACATTAAATTGCGATGGAAATAATATTAATCAAATACTATTCGAGCCAATAAAATGACTTACTAAGTGACGCCATATTACGGCATATTCAAACCAAAGCAGCAATAGTTATTAGCGGAGCTCCAGCGCGCGAAGCGCGCCAGCGGAGCACCATGGGTAAGAAAATTTGGTAAACCATCAAGCCCAGAAAATTTGGTAATCACGTGACCGTACGAGCGTCCGAGCGTCCGAGCGTCCGTCCGTACAGACTCTGGGGGAGGGGGAGGGGAGTCACAGGACAATTACCGCCTTGGTTACTGTTAAATCTTTGATATTGAACTTCCATGTCATGGTCAATTGACAGCTGTCAAAACAAGGTATCCGCTGACCAGTATCACATGACCATATCGCGGGCTCAGGCGTAGAGCTAATCGAGGTGACGTCTTTTTTGGAAGTTGACCGCTGACCAGGTAATGGTTTTCCAGTTGATCGCGGGCTCAAGTACTCAGTTTTTTACTTAGCCTGATAATTTTATCATCGCGTAAATTCAGATTTAAATAAAGGGCAAGGTAAATAACCCACAAGCTCTGCTTTTAGGCTTGGCTTAATCTATTTTAGAAATAATTAGTTTAGTTTTTTCGCATGTTAAATGAATGATCTGGACATTTCATTTCAACTTAAACGAAGCAATTGTACGAAAAGGCGGCAAATCTTTGGTACGCTGTTCACCTTTAAAGCTGAATGAAAGACACGAAGAAAGCTGCTGACAAACATCGATTTTCGTGAATATTTCTCGCTTTATTTACTCATCTACATCATGGAAACTTATGCCAAATGATTTAGGACAACCTCTTAACGGGAAGATCCGAAATAATTGCCGATTTGAACATGATATACTGGATAACAAGTCAAAAAGAGCGCGATGTGCAGGGTTCGACCTACGGCTGAGCAAGGCTGAATATCACTGAATTGAGCTCAAACAAAAGTGAATTTAGAGCCGATCAAGTTCATTGAAGTAAAGGATAAAAGACTGTTAAAGGCTACACCGACGGAAAGAGAGAAATTGATTTTCGGTGATAATTCATATAATATATATGTCGGTTGTGTTGGACTAAGCTTGCAACGAATTTGCCGTGTTCGTCTCCGACATTATTGGGCTGGTTTGAAAGCTTATCCCTGCAGAATTTATAAGCCGTCTTCAATAATGAGGTAACAAACGTAAATGTATGCACTAAGCATAAGCCTAATTTTATATTGAGAGAATTATACTTCATTTATGAATGAATTTGAAGTTGTGTCGGTTTTCAGATCTTCACGTAAATATTTATCAAGCCTGTTCATGTTTGTACATTTTACACATTTGTTTAGTAAAGATTTTGTTTAGACTAATTATTTTCAGTTTTAGTTATTGGAGTTAACTGTGATGTTCATTATTGGATTTTGAAAACAAATTATTTAGCTTCACGGATCAAAATCGCGATTTCGGCTCGCTTGCATTTGTTTTGTTTCTCTTTATAATATCACTGCTTGTTAGTGAGTGTGTTGAATTTGCCGGTTTGGTTGCGAGTTACCTGCGCTAGGCTGAGTGGGTTCAGACTTAACCTACCGCATATTTACTTACCAGAAATGAAGAAAATTCATTCAGTTCTCTACATAAAATTCTCTTAGGTATTTAGCAACGCGTACGATAAAACAGAATTAGTAAATCGTGCAACCAAACCGCAACGAAAAGAAGACGGTTCAAAACAGTCAAAACATCATTGTAAGCTTATTCTAAGTTAGCGTGCGCCACTTTCCAAATCACAAACTGCCACAATTCTTACACAAACACTGCTTTAAAATGACCTACATAACCGGCACCATCAATTTGCAGTGTTTGTTTTGCCGCCGTGATTTTTTCAGTTTGCCGTGGCGTGAGTTCATTTAGTTTACTGTGTTTAGCAGCGAGTTCACTTTATTTTTCTGTACGTACTTTGTTTTTGCCTTGAGTTGATTTTCTTGCCCTAACAGTTTTGTAGTAATCAAAACAACGTCAAGGTTCTTTTTACCTTGAATAACTCATAGAGATCTTAGAGGTGTATTACGAATTAGTGTACAGTAAACGTTGTAAAAAGTTTTACTAAGATTTGTTTTGCGCCTACGTGCGTACGTGAGAAACCCAATAAAGTGCACTCGTCAATTTCAATTTTAGAACCTGTCACTAAAGGCAGGAAAATTCAGACGGGTTAATCACGAAATATATTGACGTCGCTTTGGTCAACAAAATCATGAGAGGTTTTTTGTAACTACATGGGCCACCGTATAAGCCTAGAAATTTAAGTGTGGTTTCTTATTTGGTAATACTGTAATTTACTCGAGCAAAAAAAAGAAATGATAAATGGGAGCTCCGCTTTTAGGCCTGCCTAAATCTATATATTAGAATTGCTGTTTACATCATCCTATGCTTATTTGGCTACCCCTACCCCTGTACCAGAACCCACACCACACCGGTCCCAGAATGTTCAAAAAAGCCCGCTCTGAGGAATAGGGTTAATTTATTGCTCACGTAAACATGGCACTGCAATTGACCATGTGCTTTTCTCTACTTTGCAGTTTGTGATAAACAATGTGATGGTCATGGTCGATTAGCTGGTGGAAGGGCAGATAATTACTTTAGCTGCTGGTACTCACCGTACCCTAATAACATTTTTAAATGTGCGCCTACAATTTCTGCGAACATGTAAGTTTGCTCAAAGTTAGCTTTACAATGGATTTAAGATAAGTTGCACGAGAGCTTTACTTTATTAGACTAGTCAGAATAGAAAAAGGTTACAACAATAATGCACGTAGTACATTTGCAGGGGCTCTTATCACTGGAATTATGACCATTTTGAGACACTAGTCAGTGGACAGCTATAATTTTGACACACGTTTTGGTTCTATATCCTGATCCTGGTCTTAATTAAATAAATAAATAAAAAATAAACAAACAAATAAATAAATCACTTTATTTAAGTGTGGATGTCTTTAGCACTACTGTACTATTTGGGGACACTGTAATTAAACAAGCAAATATTGTAAATAGAACAGAAAGCTGTTAAAAAAATCCCAGTTGATAGGAGGCTTACCAGTTGGCTATTTACAAAGGGTGGAGGAATTGAACTCGGGGCAATCGAACACAGATCTATCAAGTGGCAGGAAGGATTTGAATCTGCTAAATTTTATAGCACCGTAAAAATAAAGTTAATTGTCATAAGACGTTGTTATGTCCAGCTTGAAAAGTAGTTTAAATCAAGGCCTTCCCATTATCAATTAGGTATCAATTGAGAGCTTGCGTTGAAAATGTATTTCTTCTTTCTTTCTGAATTTGATTTATTGATGCTGTTAAATTTGAGAAGATTTTTAATTACAAAATTGAAAGAAACCAAAGAGGATTGATGTTAGCAAAAATGAAGTTATTAAACCGCAAAATATTGTGTTTTTGCTTTTAGGATTCTTAGAGAAAACAAGATTCGTGAAATACCAGCGAACAGCTTTCACAATATGGGCAGTTTAAGAATATTGTAAGTACAGCATAGAATAGATTTAAAATATTCTTTTAGTCGAATACATACACTTAATTCGATGGTTTAACATACAATACCCGCGGATATTTTGCGAGTTGCGTAGTATTTTTCCGAGCCCTGTACGGGAGAGGAAAATACGGGTAGAGAGAGATAGGGGAGGAAGAGGTGGAAGGGGAGGAGGAAGTGGGAATCATCAATCGTCTTTTTCCATGCCAAATTGAACACGCCATAATTCCAAAAATACAATTATTCTTCACTATCGATTCCGTATGTCTACCTCATTATTAGATTTGTCCAAACATCAATTACTTAATAAACAATACCTGCGTTCACTCCTGGACGTATGTACACATTACACTGTTCAACTTTTACTTTTCAAAGCCATGTTTGCTATATATAGCAATGATAAATGCGGTTTATGCAACACAAATGCCAACGATAACACCTTAAACTTTATTTACTTCTCACACGCCTGACCAACCTCGTCAAACAGCCTGTATATTATATTATGCATCAAATCTTGAGACTATTTTTAATATGAAAAATATGACGTTCTCAATATGTTCCATAGAGACCTTCGGTGGAACGAAATACGCACCTTCAATTTAGATGTGTTCCGTGATCCTACAGAACTTCGAGAATTGTAAGTTTAATAGTTCTAATCTTACTATTGAACTTGTACTGAATTTTTTTAGTTTGAATTCCTTAAATTCATGTTTCCAGTTTTACGTTCTGCTACCGATGCTATTAAGCTAGATACCTTTTTTATTAATGACTCTACTATTCATATTTTCCCAAAACTAAAAGAGTATCATAAAAGCGAGAAATGAATAAATAAAATGATTCAGAGAGCAACAAATTATAATCATAAATTAACGTGCACATATTGTTGCCTTTTAGGTTGCTTGGAAGTAATAAAATCGAAGGCCTACCGGAAGGGATTTTTGCAAATCTGTCTAACTTACAAATCCTGTAAGTTTTAGTGTAATGGTATTTTGTCATGTACATCTATATAAGAGAAAAAATGGGAAAAGGGGGGTGGGGGTTACATGAAAGGGGAAGCAATAGGGGAAACTGTATTCACATACTAGGATTGGTCTCCGTGAGACTCCGTGAGACTTTCAAATTTATCTCTTGCCATTCATAGTTACTTATTTAATTAGATTTCATAAGATCATTAAGACGCCAGATCGTGTCAAATTTATCAACTAAATATGGCTTGTTTTGTCGGACAAATTTTAAATCCCTCATGATAAAACAGTGAAAGAATTTAAAAAAAAATACCTTTTAGACAACTTTAGACCACTTAGTTTGTCATGAAAAGAGCCCCGACAAAGGTAGAACCCATGACCTATCGTTCGGTTCTGGTGTCAAAAATCTTCTGCCAGTTCAAGTTTTCTGTTTTTGAGGCTATACTAATTAGCTTGCATCTTTTTTTCTTTCAGTGACATTGGTTCAAATCAAATTGAAAAGTTCCCGAGAGGAATATTTGCAAATGTGATGACCCTGCAGCGACTGTAAGCAAATTAATTATTGGTAAAATATCGCGCAAAGTAAATAAGAAAAATGATTATTTAACAATTATTCCATGAGCCCCCGTTGGATACGAGGTGAACCGCCGAGTTGGCTATAACCACTCGTATCCAACAAGGGCGAATGGAATAATTGTTTTATTAAATTCTTCTTTAGTATAAATCAACTGGACATTTCATTTTGATGTAAACGAAGTGATAGTATGAGGAGGCGGGAAAATTTGTGGCGCGGTGTTCACTTTTTGAGTTGAATGAAACACGCGAGGAAAGCGAGCGAGAGAGTTTTCTTCTGAAGAAATCTCCTCGTAAATCGTCTTTTCATCCTGGAAAATTGTGACAACAATTAAGGATAACGGGAAGATCCGAAGCAATAGCTTTTCTGGAAATTATACGCCTTGTGCAAGACGAGCGAAGCAAGTGTTTACATATTGTACTTGTTTACGGCTCCACGGCTGTCATCAAGACTACTACATTATGCTGAAACGAAATTGCACTCAGATTCGATGAAGTTTATTGAAGTATAAAAGGACAAGATCAAGATTGAAAGGTAACAAACTTAACTGAAGTGCTGAGCCACATTTACGTCTAACACTGAATGAAATTGTGTCAGTTTTCTGGTCTTCCCGTAAATTATTTGCTGCTTTTCTTCTTCGTTCAGTCGCTCTTGTTGTACATTTACAAGTATTTTTAACTAAACATTTCGCATCACTCCTTTCAGTTTTACGTAGTTGAGTCAACTATGGCATTTTTTGGTATTTGTGTGGATTTAGGGAAGGCACTGTCGATTATTTCTTGTATAAGCTTATAAACCTCGCCAAATTTGCCATTTTTCTGATGGAACGTTCGCTTCCCGCAGGAAAATTTTTAAACTGAGCGGCACTTGCCGCACTCGTTTCCCATATAAGGTCAAACGCAGGTATAATGGCTGATAACCGAGATCTAGTTAACCAATCAGAAAGCTAGAATTCCATTATCCGAGGTTGAGAATTTAATAATAAATATTATTCACAATGTGAAGTATTTCATATACTTTACGCTAAAACTTTAACTCTTAACACGAATGTTGAGCTTGTTTCTGTGATTTTTTTTCCACTGTATTCTATTATGTTTGTTATTTTAATTAATAAAATACTTGTGTGAATCATTTCATGGCGATGTCAGTTGTTTCGACAAAAGACTATAGACTTAGCAATAGAAGAAAGGAAACAAGGCTGGTATTGTTCCGTTATTCTGACTACACCTCCCGCTGTTTGGTAAAGTTTATTTGATTTATGTTACATCATTTATCAAAGCAGAAAATTCAATCATAGTATATTTACCTTAAGCTGAAAGACTTATTCAGATATTTTTTTTATTATCTTTCTAGAGACGCTAGCATCAACAAGATTAACGAGCTACACAACGAAACTTTTCGGAATTTATCGTCATTAGTTCGACTGTAAGTTGTCATAAAGTAACTTTCTATCAAATTTACAACAGACGTAAAGTTTTTCAATCGCCGATTTTGCAATGCAGGGCGTTGTTTCAGTATATTTCGTTGAGTTGTTTGATTGATCAGGTCTCACTTTACCATGAAAATTTCTTAACCTGAGTTAATTAAATTATATTGTCTTTACAACTATGCTCCTACAGAAGTTCGATTCAATGTATTTATACATAAAAACGTATCGCAGAAATCATTTTTGAGAAGGACTTTGTTAGTTTTAGCACGTTTTAAGAATTGTCTTGATTTACACACAAAATGTTGTCTAGTCATACCAATTAAATGCGCCTTCATTCTGTTTCCAAAAAGAACTTTCTCTTTTGAAACGTAATGTCTAGTTCTTTTTGTCATTCTTGCACTTTCGTGAATCTATATATAGGAAGATCACAAAACTGTTTCTGGAAAGAACTTGGTAAGTTCTTCCTTTTCCTCTGCTGTTTTGTACAATTTTTTTTCAGCGACTTGCAAAGGAATGCTATTTCCAATCTTCCTGGTGGTGTTTTTGACGACTTAAAGTCCCTCTCATATTTGTAAGTATCACGTTATTTTATAAAAAGTCGAGTGTTTCTGGAGCGCATTACCTTGCGTTTTGAATTAGGCCTCTTCTCTGCATATAAGTTTGCAGCAAAATAAGGCTGGACGGATAAAGGAAAGAAAAGAGAATGAATGAATGAATCGTTAGACTTTTGATACCTCTAATCAATGATTTTTTTAATATAAATTTGCCTGTCCTTGTTAAATATTTAAAAATATGGTTTTAGTCAGCCATAAGCCAAAATAAACGTTGGAATTTTTAGGACCTTTTGGTCTTATTTTACTATTTTTTTTTTTCATATTTAACTCCGTATTAGGTCAGTGTACTGTTTAAACCGCTACATTAAACACAATTAATAGACTCAATTGGGTTATTGTCGGTCGCTTTTCTGTGCCTCTTCGCAGGAATTTGCTTCAAAACAAGATAAGCATTCTGCCGTCTGGTGTGTTCAGGAAGCTTAAGAGTCTAGAGACGCTGTAAGTGCTCAAGTCTGATTTTTTTTTTTCTTTTTTTTTTTTTTTTTGCAGCGTCATTTATTTGTTTGTTTATTTGCTTCATAACAAAGCATTTTAGCAACGCGAACAAAATCTACTAGTTATAAAATAAACGCGAACATTTGAGGAGTCATGTTTACATGCATTAATTAACACGAATTTGATAACAGAACTTGAGGTTTTGATACAATAAATGGGATGACAGAATTAAAGGCGAAGAGCATTTTACACAGGATATTATAAGAAGTAAGCTATCCCTTTGGAGAAAACGATCATTGCATTAGCCAATCTAAAAACTTTTGACGGTGTGTCGACTTACTCTGACGGACAAGTGGATGACATGTAACTTTGTTGGCAGGAAGGTGTATTCAAATAAAGATGCTATATAAAAATGTGATTTTAATTAACAATGACATATATCAAGGTGCATAAAATCGTGAACTTTTTGAAATTCGCGCTAATAAAACAATGCATGTTATTAAAATGTCGTACAATAAGGCAGTTTGACTTTCTCCAGTATGGGCGTGATTAAAAGTAGCATACATTAAAGTTAAATAGGTAACAGTTCAACTTTCCGTCACAGACACCTTTCGCCAGTGGATTCTTCAATCACCGTCCCAACCACACATGAACATGACATCTTTAACCTCCCATAAGAAACACCCAAAAATAGACACGCCCAAAAATAGACACTTAAGATATTAATTATCTTGTTCAAAGGTTAATAGGTTCCACTACAATATTCTCCCTTTGTTATTTCAAACAGATGTTAAACTTTGATCGCACTATACGATCAGATATGTTCTCTCAATAATAACTCATTGAGCTTTTCTCGTCACTCTTTACGTTTGAAATAATGTCTGTATCCACGAGTTTCACATTCAGAGCGACTTTTATAAACAGGAATGGTAACCCTGGTGGGTCATTTTTTTTTCTCAATCCCGGGCTAGGGTTACCCTCAGCTTTGTAACCGCATGCGACATTAAAGGACCTACGTCACGGACAACGCATCTTGAAAAAATATGGCAAATTTTTTCAAGTTTGTTTGTTTTTCTATTAATCTTCGTCAGTCGAAACCATTAGATTCTAATACATTTTATATAGATTATAAAAGATTTAATTTAATAAATAAAAATATAATGTTAGCCAGAACTAGATCAAAAATTTCTCCGGTTGAACGAGATCTCTTGGTATATTTTTAGGGATTTGTCATACAACAGAATCAAGGAATTACCAACTGGCCTATTTCAAGGAACAAATCTACTGAGGCACTTGTAAGTTTTGCTAAATTTCACAAGTTAGCAGTTCGTTTTGTTAAATATTTATGATTTCTAGTCGCAAACGTTTCATTATAAGGTCGACTTGCACACTACATGTACATGCAATGCGTACCCAGGCCCATGCATACATGTTCAACTTGCTCACGCTTTGCACTCAGTTGATCTCGAGTGTCCAAATACACTGTTTTTATAATCAGAAAAAGATTATGCGACCAACCAATCTACACGTCAAACTACATGTAAGGGCATACAGAGTGAATTCGTCCTTAAATTTTATCTCACAATTAGGGACTTGAGTATCAACTTAATAAAAGATCTTGAAGCGGACGTGTTTCATCGGCTGACTCTTCTGGAATCATTGTAAGTGCCTCGATGTTTTTGTGTAAACTAATAAAAATGGTGGCCATAGATGTGCACTGACACACCAAGCCAAAGTTACGTGATAACTATAAACACCAAGCAAGTCAACCAGGATGAGCAACACCTAAGCATTGGCCCATCTTCTAAAAGCGTATGATTAAATTGCATTGTTTTAATTCACTATTTTTTTTTTTTACCAAAAAAAAAGAGAAAAGTAGTTTTTACTAGGCTGGTTTTAATGCTATTAGTCCAAGAGGTCTTAATTGGTGGGATGGGTTTTATTTAAAATAACAAACCTTAAATAGGTTTGGATGATAAAACGTTAAATACTGTTTTGTCATTTCAGGAATCTGAATAGCAATGGAATCGCCAACTTCCAACGTGAGAGCATCAAGAATCTCAGGGAGCTAAAACATTTGTAAGAATCTCTGTTCACATTGTATACTAGAAAATCTAAATCAGTTGAAATGGCTCCGTTGCAAGCCTTATCTGAGGAAAATTTAAATTAAACAGACTGTGTCGTGGCTAGGTAAGTCAATTTAAATTCGGTTTGCCAAATACTTGCCCATTCTGATCGGCAAAAGTGCCAGGGCAAAATGTTATTAATTTTTTTTTCTTGTGACTTCCTTTTCATGCTTTTGCTGTTTTTTTTTTTTTTGCTTGCTTGCTTGTTTGTTTGTTCATATGTTTTTAGAACTTGGTAAAAGTTAAAAAATAAGTAGATTCCGTAGATGTCTGTGTGATGGGCTGTGCTCTTTGCAGAATACACAACTAGATGTAGATGTCACAGGAATTTTTGTAAACATTGTTTTACAAGGATCTGAAAAGATGCCCCAAAAACATAAGTTCCTTTATTATTGGCTTTTTGTAAATAGAAGTGTCAAGATAGTTAAATAAGAAATCTCCTCGGTTTCTAAAGATTTTAAGCAGTTTTTAAGCTGATCGTTTACTTAATTGATTTTTTTAGGGATTTGACGAACAACAAGCTAGCTTTTCTCGAGGATGGACTTCTTCAAAGTAATACTAAACTCGAGAAATTGTAAGTCCACATCAATAATGCAGAAAAAACTTGTCCTTTACTACGTCTGTATACCACCAGCAGACCCGCGTCAAAATACACGCTACCAATAAGTTACCCTGCTTCAACGCGCAATGCACGCCCAATAAAATTGTTTTCAAGTCTAATATCGTTATATGTCCTTTATTAAACGATACACACCTTTCTCTACAAAACAGGGAATTAAGTGACAATCAGTTAAAGACAATTCCAGCCAACATCATGAGTAACTTCTCGTCCTTGCTCATTCTGTGAGTAATGATATCACCGTATTTATAATATAAATATTATATTATTATGTAATGGTGACTTGGATAAAGTCAAAGAAATGAAGAAGCGGAGGCAGCGTGATTTGTTATCCTTAGGTCCCGGGTTCAAATCCTCCTCCCTGCCACTTGATGGATTTGTCTTCGGTGGTCCCGAATTCAACTCCTCCACGCTTTCATTCCTCCTGCCAGTTGGGATTTTTAACAAGTTTCTGTTTGATTTATAATATTTGTTTCACTATTTACAGTGCCCTCAATTAGTACAGCCGTGCTAAATACATTTATTTATTTTAAGTTAAGTTACGCAGAAAACAAAATTTCAGAGCCCTTCGGCTCGAGTCGAACCTATACCGGTTGGACGCTCTAACCACAGAGCTATGGGAGACTCTTTGTGAGCGAGGTTGTAAACGCAAACCACTTTCTCCAGGTCACGCATAAGAACCTTGTATATTTAGTTTATTTCATCGCCAATGGTAGGCATTATAAAGTACGATCGTACACCATCTCTCTTGCAGAATAAATATTCATTAATGTAAAAATCGTCTCCTGGCGAAATAACATTTTCTAGAAAAGGATTTCATACAGACACTACTATTTTATTCAATTTACTTCTGTCAGAGCTTCTAAGAAGTATTCATTCCTTCTTTGGCAGAACACTGGGCGATAACCAGTTGAAGAAACTTCCTGAAGCAGTTGGTTTCATGAAAAACCTGCAACTACTGTAAGTTGCTAGAAATATTAAGGTGCCAACAATGGTTAATTAGCTAATTAACATATATAACAAGAGTAACCATAGCGTTTAATTGCTTTATACAGAGATCTGTCAAGGAATGAAATCGAAAATATTCCAGACCGAGTATTGGCAAATCTTAACCAGCTCAAACTACTGTAAGTATACTGCAACATATGGAAATATGTTTGCAAGTGATGGCGTGAGCTGATGACAACATGTTCCTTACAAACCAGCCGTTTAGATAGCTGCCTATGCGTGAATTGTCGTCAAGAGAAAAAATGAGGGAAAATGTTCGTCGTCAAAAACGTTGCGCGCCAAGTAGTAATTACTGGTCTCGATCCTTCATAACATAATGGTATGAATTTCAATGGACCCTCTTGATAACAGTCTAATTTGCGCTTTTTAATATCTCAACACACCCTTGTAGCTCTTTTTATTTTTGCCCGTTTTTTCTCTGCAGAAGATTTTTTTTATTTGTGAACAAAAATTGCTGTATTCATATACACGAGAATTAGAAGATGATTAAATTTAAATTAACAGGCAATATAAGACGAATATACTTTTAAAAATAACAGCAAAACAAGCAGTCTTCTTACTTAAAACATACTTAGTCATATGCAATACCACTTCTGCATATTTCTAATTTATGCCAAAAATTTTCATTGTTGTAAGTACTTTTGTTGTATCTTGTTAAATTGTTATCTCGTGTACTTTGACAGATCATTGCAACGAAATATGGTCAGGTCCATATCAAATCAGACATTCGCCAACCTTACTGACCTCGAATACTTGTAAGTTGCATGGGCATCATGCTGCAATCTCTTTGCAAAGAAGCTGAAGAAGTTTGGTACATGATGTCAACTTGAATGATATTGGCTCATGTTATTTTACAGGCTGCTGAATAAAAACAAGCTCACTTCGATTCCCAGTGAAGTTTTCTTAAATCTACGAAAACTAAGAATACTGTAAGTTTTTGTCCTGTTTCCATTCTTTGGTATTTATAATTCTTACGGTTGAAGTTTTAGCTGGGTACTATGGTAATACGTTTAACCAGTTTTGCATAAATTCCTCAGAGATGTTCTATTTTGGAATGTCTTTTCAGTATGCTTTCCGATAACAGAATAGATTCCATTGGAGCCAAGGCATTTGTAATTGGTAACTTTAGTACAAGAATGTAAGTTCTCATCTCTTGTTTTAGTTGCTATATTATACTATTCAATCATTCATCCATCCAACCATCCTAACATCAGTCCGTCCGTCCACATTCACTGCATTTAGAAATAAGTATCTTTAATACCTTAAGTTTTACATTATGTCTTAAAATGATGATTCATTTTGTCCTTTGGATAGAACCAAAATGCAGTATTATAATTTTTGGGGTAACGTGTACAACAAAGCCAGCCATTTGTCTCTCCCTCCATCAATTAATCCCAAAACTAATAATAACGTACTTTTTTTAAAAATTTACAAACTTACACGCACTATTGATGGATTTTAATTAACCACGCTAACAATTAAGCTGTTGAAAGATCTTTTAATATATTTTAATAGATATTTGATACGCACAGCCATGAAGATGGTGGGTCTTGAGTTAGTGGAAGGCCACGACGGTTTACAGGCGATAATGCAAGTATCAGAAAAAGTGTTGTTCTGTTTATAGTTACATATATAGGACGAAAGAATTGTAACGAGATCTAAGCAGCTTCTACGCTAAACAACCATCTAAATTCCTAAATATTGTGTTACGTGATTAAAATTTAAATCATTGATCTAAGAGAATCTCTTCGTTTTTGTCATATTCTGTTTCAGTAGAGCATGAACTAATTAGTTGGACCTTTTGTATATACGGGCCATCCATCTCCTAACCAGTTCAATTTTTGCAGAAGTGTGAATGAAGGCAAAATAGGCTCGCTGACGTTTTTAGACAGGAATAATACCACGCGCTGTAGTATTCACCTGTAAGTAGTCTGTTAATTTCTTAACATTTTCAGTAATGGTGTTCAAAGGGGATGTATTATGGGAATTTTGCCGTTTCTGCTCAAGCTGTACTGTGTGCTATAATACCTTTTATACGTGTTTAGACAAAAAAATCTTCAAGAACACTCTAGAACAGCAAGAGAAGAAATCCAACAAATTCTTGAAAGTGGAGCAAAGCATGGTCGTTTCTAGCGCATTTTGAAAAAGAATGCGAGAACTTGAAAGAAGTTGACATAACGAGCGGGGTTGGGGCAGTTACTTCATTTTAGCCCAT